>JAGTTH010003130.1:0-51571 GCA_022606485.1 Agraylea sexmaculata
GTTCATGCCATAAAAATGGTATATATTTTATTATCCTGATTTAATTTATTCGTATAATTTTTTTAATTTTGTTAAAAATCAAAACGTTTTATTTTTATTTTTGATTTAATGATAATGCACCTACATTTATTTCCTTTGATTTCTTATCTCGGAATATCCGATCTAAAATTAAGAGATAAGTGACCTCCCTCGTATAAAAATATCAATATTGATAATCAAAATGACCGAGTATATAATCCTTATTTTGTATGAACTATTTACACTATTTATTGAACAGTTGAACAGTCAATATGTTGTTATTAACAGTGATTATATTATTATTCATACTATTACTATGTGTATTTATTAATTATTATATGCACAACACTGAACATGGAAAACTCATAAAGAAGATTCCGGGACCTGAAGGTTATCCCTTGATTGGAAGTCTTTTGGATCATTGGAAAACACCACGTAAGTTTATTTAAAATCAAATTTAATTAAATCGGTTATAATTTAATGCAATTTCAGCTGAACTATTTTATCAATGCAGGAGTTTTGCGAATACATATAAAAAGATATTTAAAATGAGAAATGTACACACAACACTTATAACACTCAACGATCCTGAAGACATTGAAGTCGGTATTTTAAACTATATTTAATGATTATATTTACTACATGTTTAATATATTATTTTAGGTATTATTGGGCAGTAGTAAACACACTCGTAAAAGTACATTATATTTGCTATTCGAACCGTGGTTGAAGGACGGCTTGTTACTCTCTTCGGGTAATGAATAACTGGGACAAATATATTTATGTATTTACTAATCAATTTGGAATATTTTTAGGTGAAAAATGGCAACGGAGAAGGAAACTGCTCACTCCTTCTTTTCATTTCAGTATTTTGAAAGATGCTTGTAAAGTTTTTGATGAAGGTGCCAAAGCTTTTGTTGATGATATGAATAAATTAGTCGGGGAAGAAGTCGACATACATCCTCATGTGGCAAAGTTTACACTGCACTCAATTTGTCGTAAGATAATTTAAATATTAATATTAGATTATTAATTATTATATACGGATATTCATAATAGTGTAGTTTTTCACTGAATTCAGAACCGAAATACAACAATTCTGACGCATGTGTTTCTTAGGCGTTCGTCGGCGTAAACTTACACCGTACTTTAACTGTTATATGAGCATCCGCACCGTATGCTAAGAGTTCGCTGTAGATCTCATCTATCCCGGGGGTTTTCCCTCTCTTCACTCCTTTGATGGCGTGGCACACCTCTTCGTAGGTGGGTGGTGGTATTTCTGGTTGCGCGGCGTGTTGATACAAAATAGCGTTCTTATTGACTACCCCATCGCTATTCTTATCATTTGATGGGTCACTAAAGTACTACGACCATATATTAAATTCGCTTTGTAAAAGTGAAATAGTTCAGGGAGATGTCACTGAATTCACAGCTGGAATACGACAATTCTAACGCTTGGGCCGTAAACCAGTGTTATTTAATTGGTAATATTGTCTTTCAGAAAGTGCAATGGGCATAGATCTTCATCAAGAATCGATAGGAATAAATGAGTATAGAAGGGCAATCGAGGATATCGCCCAGTGTATATTATATCGATTGGCAAGGCTAATGTTTAAAAGCAATTTCTTAATTGAGCTTACGCCAATGGCCAAATTCCAAAGAGGTGTTGTCGATGTGTTACATGGTTTTTCCGAACGGGTTATCAGAGAAAGAAGAAGTAACAATAACAAACTGGAAGATAACAAGCAATCTGATGAATGTGGAGATGATATCTATGCCAAGAAACGCTTGGCTATGTTAGATTTGTTACTCATTATGGAAAAAGAAGGGAAGATTGATCATCTGGGGATTCGGGAAGAAGTCGATATGTTCACTTTTGCAGTAAGAAATTAACTCGCACAATATAAAATGAACAAATCATAATTGAATATTTATTGTAGGGCCATGACACAACTTCATGCGGTATTAAATTTCTACTTCTCAATCTCGCCAACTACAAAGACGTACAGGTATACAATTTTTAATTTAAATTAATAATAAAACCTCGATCGATCTACTTGGTTCAGGCTAACTCTGATTTCCAGCATTTTAAGGCAATCTAAGGCTGGGTTATCGCAAACACAAATCAGTCAATCAAACAATCATTTTTTTTTTCGTGGTTTGGGGAATCTAGCTTGAGCCGCTATCTTGAAATCAGCTGTTTTAATGTCACGTATCTGTTGTATCTGTTAAATAGGTCATGAATTAAGAACAACTGATTTTTGCGATACCCTATCACTAATAAAAATATTCTCAATTAGTCCTCCCAGTGTATAAATGAATGAAATCTCCATATTACATTAATTGTAGGATAGATTGGTGGAAGAGTTAAAGAGTGTAATAACATGTCCAGATGATGAGGTCACCTTAGAAATGATAAATAAATTCCCTTATCTGGATAGATGTGTTAAGGAATCTCTTAGATTGTATCCACCGATACATTTCTTTTCAAGAATGCTCACCGAAAATATGCAACTAAGTAATTATAATATCACACTTTGGTTGATTTTCCACAATTTAAAGTGTATTAATATTATTATAGAGAACTACTTAATACCTAAAGGATCGGCTTGTTCAATACACACATTTGATGTGCATAGGGATTATGAAATATATCCAGATCCCAACAAATACGACCCTGAAAGATTCACCCCTGAAAATTGTGCAAAAAGACACCCTTATGCCTTTATTCCTTTCAGCGCCGGGCCTAGAAATTGCATAGGTAATACAAAAATCATGATTTTAAATATATTTATTGGTGTTATAATATCTTTAATACTTTTAGGTCAGAAGTATGCTTTGTTCGAAATGAAATCAATAATAATTACTTTATTAAGAAACTTTGTCATATTACCCGTGACAACACCGGAGAGTCTCAGATTTACTTTGGATATAGTTTTGACCACAATCGACCCAGTAAAAGTTATGTTTCAAACCAGGGAAGACAAGTTTTAATAAAAAGCGTTAATGAAACAATCTTTTTATTCATAATAGAGTGCTGAATGTATTTATTAACCAGAAATTAAGAGCATGTTGACCATTGACAATGTCTGAATTGTTTTTATAAATAAATATAAACTATTCGAGACGAATTATCAGAGTGCTGATTTTTAGTCATTATTATTCATGTTTTTTTTTGCAAGCACTTGTTATATATAACTATAGACTTGTGCACTTGCTATAGACTTGTCCACTTGAACTTGTTATATATAACTATAGATGTGATTCAGATCAATAAAATTACAAAGAACAATTTAAAATAAAATTAATTTAAAATATTTATAAAAAATGCCACCTAGTGAAGATGGAAGAAATTAATTATAGTATGTTGCAGATTTATGTCTAGTGAATGACAATTATGTGATTTTTCAATAATTTTGTCCGCAAAAGTCATACCATTATGAATTTGGAAGCTAACAGTCAAAAATTGTTTTATTTCAGGTATATTTTAACGTATATTTTAAGAATTTACTCTTTTTTGGTGCTAGATCAGTATATCAGTAATTTAAGACAACTTATTTAAAAATAAACATATTGTCCAAAGTGTCACTTGTCACGTCACACAAAAATGTCATTAAAATTCTCATGTTATTTAAAATCAGAACTGTAATTGTTCAAGCACGAATGGGTTGTCTAATCCTCCCCTAATAATTTTCCATAAGTGCCTCACAATGCTCGCACTTCTCGATGAGAGTGAACTATATTCCAATGTTCCCAAGATGAATTTAATAAGGAAGAGAGTCGGATAGTACCCGTATTATCTATGGTATAAGGACCATAGAAACAGATTACAGTTTTATTATTATGAGAACGTGTGCCGCCTCCGAGGTTACTTTTACAAGGTTACCGTCATTTACCTTTCCTACTTTTTGCTTAGTTAAATAGAAGAATGTCAAATTTTTTAGTTTTTATAATATAATCGTTTTTTAAGCCAGGTGTTTATCTTTTCACGGCTCAAAAATTAGTTTATCTGTCTAGGGTTGATTAAATGATAAAATATTTTAAAACAACACAAAGTCCAAATTTATCAATATACTACTCGATTTCACCAGTTATTTGATTATATTTTTTTACAATCTTTATTTATGGATAAAAATAGGCATTGATTATCTTATTATGTTTATTTATATCGCTGAGTTCATGTCATACAAATGATCATTTTATTATGTTGATAATAAATGTATAATGACTGGCATATATCCAGTGCATAAAAGTGAAACCTAGAGATATAATCTCTAACTACAGGCCTATCGCTATATTACCAGTTATCCCCAAACTTCTAGAGAGGGTGATTTATTATAAACCATGTCCGCAAGTTGAGCCTTACCTCGCAGCATGGCTTTAGGCCTGGACGATCCACGGTCACTAATCTCTGTGTTTTCACAGATAAGACCTCAGAATGCTTCGATCAGGGAATGCAGATGGCCGTTGTCTATCTCGATTATCAAAAGGCCTTTGATAAGGTAGACAACGATATCCTCCTATTAAGTGTGAGTCAGTTCGGTTTCTCACCGCGACTACTCAAATTCTTCTCCATTTATCTTGGTCGACTTAGACAGTATGTCTCATATGGGACGTATGTATCAGAGCAGTACCACACGCAAACTGGTGTGAATCAAGGATCGACGTTAGGGTCGCTTCTATTTAACATTTTTATTAACAGCCTCCCCTCAGTCATCCACTCCTCCCGTTGTCTTCTACGTGCCGACGATGTGAATATATTCATGCCCATTGACTGTGACAGTGATCCGAAGCTCCTACGGAATGATTTGTCATCCGTCGTGACGTGTGGAGGGGAATTGGGTTTTTATATTAACATAGACAAGTCCTCGATTATGTGATTTGGGCGATCACGCCAACCATTAAATCTTGACTTGAGAGTGAATGACACTTCTCTAAAACTTGTAGAATCTTGCAAAGACTTAGTTAGGTCTAACTTTCGATCTTTCTACCTAATCTAACCTAACTTTTGATCATCGATTAAACTTTCATGACCATATGACCTGTATAGTAAAAGAGTCTTTCAAACGGCTTTGGTTCGTTCTCCAAACGACTAAAGATTTTCAAAATTCCCTCTCCTCTCGTCTGCTATAAAATGCCTTGGTAGTTCTCTCGAGCACTGCTCTGTTTTGTGGTCACCATATGAGTCTGTTTACACTCTCTCCATTGAGAGAGTGCAGAAAGATTTCCTTAGGTCGCTTTATAAGAGGCAATGCGGATATTTGCCATTCCTTTTCCCCTCTAAGTGGTGGTCCCTTGAATGAGTGGTCTGTCAGGAGGACAGATAATGACCTGTTCAATCTATCCCTCCCTATGTTTACAGAGAGCGCGCACAAATTTTTATCTTTATCTTATTAAAATCTTTTTTACATTGTTCCTCTTTTTATATTTTTCTTTTCTTTTCTTTTTTTATTTTTATTATTTAATTTTTTATTGATGTTTTCTTTTCTCTTCTTTCACGTTCCAACTGACGAGTGCTGCATTATTATCACGGTGACTTGGGATCCCCCGTAATGCTCTAGTGGTACTGCAGTGTGATATAATAATATTATATGTATGTAAAATAAAAAAATCTTTTAATTTTGATAAAAATCAAAACATTTTTATTTTTTATTTAATGATAATGTTCATTTCCTGTGATGTTCTTATCTTGGAGTCTCCTATCCGATCTAAAATTAATAGTTAAGAAACCTCTCTAGTATAAATATATCGATATTGATAATCAAAATGACTCATTAATGAATGAGTATATTACTCCTTATTTTGTATGAACTATTTACACTATTTATTGAACAGTTGAACAGTCAATATGTTATCATTAACAGTGATTATATTATTATTCATACTATTCCTATGTGTATTTATTAATTATTATATGCACAACACTGAACATGGAAAACTCATAAAGAAGATTCCGGGACCTGAAGGTTATCCCTTGATTGGAAGTCTTCTGGATCATTGGAAAACACCACGTAAGTTAATTTTAAACTGTAGTTGATTTTGTTGGTAATAATGTAATGCAATTTCAGCTGAACTATTTTATCAATGCAGGAGTTTTGCGAATAAATATAAAAAGATATTTAAAATGAGGAATGTACACACAACACTTGTAACAATCAACGATCCTGATGACATTGAAGTCAGTATTTTGAACTGTAAATTATGACTACATTTACTACATTTTTGGTAAATTATTTTAGGTATTATTGGGTAGTAGTAAACACATTCGTAAAAGTACAATATATTCATTATTTGAACCATGGTTGAAGGACGGCTTGTTACTGTCTTCTGGTAATAATTAATACCTAAGCGGAGAAAAGTTTACACTTTTGTATTGTTTATTTATTTTGGTATTTTATAGGTCAAAAATGGCAACAGAGAAGGAAACTGCTCACTCCTTCTTTTCATTTCAGTATTTTGAAGGATGCTTGTAAGGTTTTTGATGAAGGTGCTAAAGCTTTTGTTGACGATATGAATAAATTAGTCGGGGAAGAAGTCGATATACAACCTCATGTGGCAAAGTTTACACTGCACTCTATTTGCCGTAAGATAATTTAAATTATAAAAGATATATTAGGCAAAGATTCACACTAGGAAATAGCGTAGCGGCTCCGTTGCGTAGCGTCGCCATCGCGTAGTGTGAGTGTAATAATAAAGTACTAAAAAGGTACCTTCATTCCTGTTACTTTAATGGAACTTTGTGTATGACATATCTAATTAATGACAATATATTATACCTGTCTTTCTATTTTTACCTTTTTAGTATTTATTTAATTTTGAATTCTACGCAGTTGTAATTAAAAAGAGAGATAAGAGCTCAAGAGATTAGGCGCGTGACTACAAATACTGTGGTTATGGGTTCTAATCCCACTGAAGTAAATATAGGAGATCGAGAATAATATTAAACGTCAATTGGACTTAGGGGCTTTTTGCAACCAATCTAAACTTTGTATCTTAATACAAATGGCAAAGGGCATATGAACTAATTTCAAACAATGTGTAATTAATGTTTCATTTTCTTGTAGTACCCATCTCGATCCAGGCTTACTCTCATTTCCTGGAGTTGTTTTTGTTATTCTATAATGACAACAGTTATGCATTCTTTTGTCATCTCTTCTTTATCAATTAAAACGTTCTTACTTCTAGCGATAATATTTATGTCGTCTGCGAAAGCGAGTATCTTAAATGACTTATAGAAAATATCGGTCTTATTGCTACAACCTGCAAGACGCATAACCTTTTCTAAAACTAATGAAAATAACAGGGGGGATATCACGTCCCCCTGTTTAACGCCTGCTCTGGTGATGAAAGACTCCGACAGTACACCATTTATCCGTACGTAGTTTTTGGTGTCTGTCAGCGTCATTTTTGAGAGACTTATGAGTTTTTCCGGGAACCCAAACTCTCTCATCGTGCTGTAAATAATATCCCTATCGATTGTGTCGAATGCCTGCCTAAAATCTACGAACAAGTGATGAGTCTCCACGTCGCACAATGGTTCCAAATGAAGATCTGGCACGACAAAACTATTTACTCATTATCTATAGTACTTACATGTCCCAAAATGGTCTTAAAATGATCGTGTGTTATTGGTGCATATTTCAGAATAGATATTACTACCGTAATCATCATCATCGTGTAGTTCTGAATCATAATATATGGGTAGTTTCCAACAAAATGATTAAACGTCGTTATCGAATAGCAGAACCTCACAATTTAATTACATTATATTATTTAGATATTGTATGACTCGACAGACTTTTAATTAAAAAAAATCAATGCTTGAAACAAATATTTTTTTGTTGTGAAACGGACTTATTTTCCTGTTAAAAAAATTAGGCTTCAAATTTTTCGAAACCATTTCTATACAATAATTTTGTTTACGATGATAATATATTTATGCAAAATCATGAAATATTAAAAGATACATATATTTTAGGGTTAATTGGTATATATTCTGAATCTAAGCGATAATTGATGTAATACACACTCTTCCTCGGCTAAAATTACTACTAAAATACCGTCTGAAATTTCAATAAAGTTGTGTAGTTTGCATTAAAAAATACCATTTTAGATGTTAATAACTGAACATTCATTAACTTATATTAATATTAATAAGAATATAACAATATACGTATTTAAATAAAGTAGACAGAAAAAATATGAATTTACATGCATAGAGTAAGAGAAAAGCTTTGTAAAACAGGAAAGAGATTTAAAATATATGTATGACTTAAATAAATTAAATGACAAAATACAACACAAAAATATATATTAAGGTATATATTGAATGAAATCGTAAAAAAAAACAATAATTTAGTCGGTATCATAATCTTCATCTTCTTCGACTCCTGGATCTTCAATTAAGCTTAATACATCATGCGACATACTCTTACTTCTTTTCTGGTGTTTTACTCGAAGATTACTGATAATCGGGTCTGACGAAATCAGCAGCATATTAAATAAGTCAGTCATCGTGTTTTTTCTACTAGATTTACGGGTATTATGCTCACGTATACGTTTGCAGTCTTTATTTCGAGCCTCTTGCGCTTCTTCAGACATCATTCCTACTGGAAGTATGGCTGATTTTATTATATCTGCGCCATGAATGAGTATTTTATGTATGCTCTGTGGCATATAATACCATTTATAATTATTTATATATAATTCAGCGGTTTCCATGGAGTACTTTTTAAATGCATCTATATTAATACTGTGCCCTGATGCCATCGTTTGCAGAATGACTCCAAATCTCCGGATCAACATTTCATTAACGCCCGTTATATCTGATGCTAATTCTGGGTTATCAAAAAAACGGCGTGCGGTGTTCCCATCATTTGTTGATCCAAAACCACATTTTGGAATATCTACCAGAAGGCCCATTTCCTTTCGAAAACGATTTTGTATGTATTTTTTTCTTTGTTCGACTTCAGATTTTTGATCTTTTTTTACCCTCCATGATTTTATATGCAATCGGTAAGAAATGTGTAGGATGCATTCGAACATTTTAATCCAGCTATGTAAGCTGGATAAACCTAGTAGCTTCGCTGTTTCGTCTGGTTTTCTTTGTTGGACAAGTGCAATGTTATTCATTTGTGAAGGGGTTGCACCACAAATATGACAGTTTTGGACCGCTTGACTCATTAATACACTACAAATTTTCCCATCTATCATCGTCAAAACTAATTCCTGTTTGACCAGAACTATTCGACCATCAATGTCAATAACGGTTGGTGATAGTGTGGATATTTGTGATTTTACCCTGTTGATTTCCGCTCGAGTCAACTCTGTGGTTTCCTTTTTTAAAATAATTTTAATTGGTCGACAATATTTTGTAGATGACGGTAAGTTATTTTTCCATAAAATTATTTTTTCATCATTATTATCAACATCAGAGAAACTATATATCTGTAATGGAACTAAAGATACAACAAATATAAATGAATCATCAATGTCCTCATCAATATCATTTAAAAATGTTTGTTTATACATGCTTTGTCCACTTGCACCATCACAACCCCACTTGAATATAATATTTATTGTCTTTATGCGAATATCAACACCTAGAAAGGCTTCCCCTTCAATTGTTCGTATTGCGCTGATACTAAACGTTTAATGGTATGATCGAGAAGCTGCTGCAGTTGTACCACTGCATCGTACTCTGTTATTACGATTCCCTCTGGAAGACATCTTTTTTTTGCCGCAAGAAGTATGTGGTAATTAGGATATATATCAGCATTGTGAGCTTTGCTTAATCTCCTTGCCGATATATATTGTTCTTTGGTGAATTTTTGGTCCACAAAAAATGACAACGCTTCATCGGGCGATATTTTTATAGGAAATTTAATTGGCGAAGAGCACTTTTTTTTAATTCTTGTAGCTCTTTCTGGAGAAAAGCTTGAAACTTCCCTAACTATGTTTGCTGCATCGCGTCTACCAAATGATCGCAAACTCATTTCAGCTGCCAGAATAATTTCACCCGCAGTATTATTTTCAAGCAGAGGTCTCACTTTCCGCTTTTGTGATCTAACACTACTCTCATTATATAATTTACGTGGACGACCAGTGTGTGTTTCATTTAAATCACTTTTTTTATTGTTCATTTGTTCACTACTTTGATTTTCTTCATCACATTCTAAAAAATCTTCCTTAACATTTAACCAGTCATTGTATTTGGCTTGAAACCTTTTTAACACAAAATGAGTTTTTTGCCACCGCATTTTCAAGTTTTTCTCAAAAATTAACACTTTTTTATAAACTAATTCTTTTATAAAACTATTATCCAAAATTTCTTCACTATATTTATCAAATACGTAATTACACAAAGTATCTCTTTTTCGGGAACGATTGACTTCTCTCCGCCAAACGCCAAACAACTCTCTTCTGAAGATACCGCGCTCCATCACTTAAAAAATTAATAAAAGACTAGGCTGGTAATGGCTGGTGAAGATATTTACATTTGTGTGATCGTCATTAACTATTTTATTTAATGTATATAATATGGTCGTGATCTGTTGTGATCTTTGTTAATGCGAGTCCAATAAACAAAAATATTATTTAAATTTCTATAGAAATAGAGCTAAGCTTTAAATACTTACAATCGATATTACATAATGTTTATGAATCGAAAAATATTTATAAAGTATGCTTACATACCTGTTCTTTATATTTCAACAATAATATTATCAAAAACACAAATATTCCGTCTGCACATGAAGATGTCCTGAAGACAACTGGCAGCCCTTTACACAATACCATTGTTGTTCGTCCAAAACGCAACTTTCTAACCATTGTTCTTCAAATTCTGTTAAGTTTTTTGTGTAACGGTTTTATGATCCGAGCTAGGCAACTATTAAGGATTGCAATACGATAGTAAAAAAAAATATTTTGAGGTAGTGGTTTTTGGACCTTATGACCAGCTGGATTTCCATTTAGAACCATTGTGCGTCGGTCTCATTACACTTCTCTAATATTTGCCTAATTGTAAATATTTGGTTCATTGTTGAACGCCCTGGTCTAAATCCGGCTTGGTAGTCTCCCAAGCATTCCTCCGCGTATTCTGCTAGCCTGTTTTTTTTAAATCTTCGCGAATATCTTGTACAAAACTGATAGTAGGGATACCTATCAATAGTTACTGCACACGCTAACGTCTCCTTTTTTGTGGAGTGGGAAAATTATCGGAATTGTCCAATCCTTTGGTAGTATTTTGACTTCCTATATAATTAATATTACACTATGCAATAGCCCCCATAGGTCACCCTCGCCGTATTCTATGAGTTCGCTGGAGATCTCGTCTATCAAGTGGACTTTCCCTCTCCTCAGTCCTTTGATGGCGTGGCACACCTCTTCGTAGGTGGGTGGTGGTATTTGTGGTTGCGCAGCGTGTTGATACAAACTAGCGTTCTTATTGACTACTCTATCGCTATTCTTATCGTTTAATAGGTCGCTAAAGTACTCCAACCATCTATTTAGTATTCTTTGTAAAGGTAAGATAGTTTTGGGAAACGTTTAATTTGTCACTGAAGTCAGAGCCGGAATACAACGACCTAATGCTTGGGCTGTAAACCAGAGTTATTTAATTGATAATATTGTATTACAGAAAGTGCAATGGGCATAGATCTTCACCAAGAATCGATAGGAATAAATGAGTATAGAAAGGCAATCGAGGATATCGCCCAGTGTATGTTATATCGATTGGCAAGGCTAATGTTTAAAAGCAATTTCTTAATTGAGCTTACGCCAATGGCCAAATTCCAAAGAAGTGTTGTCGATGTGTTACATGGTTTTTCCGAACGGGTTATCAGAGAAAGAAGAAGTAACTACAACAAACTGGAAGATAACAAGCAATCTGATGAAAGTGGAGATAATATATATGCCAAGAAACGATTAGCTATGTTGGATTTGTTACTCATTATGGAAAAAGAAGGGAAGATTGATCATCTGGGGATTCGGGAAGAAGTCGATATGTTCACTTTTGCAGTAAGACATTAAATCACACAGTAAAAAATCAACAAATGATAATTGAATATTTATTTTAGGGCCATGACACAACTTCATGCGGTATTAAATTTCTACTTCTCAATCTCGCCAACTACAAAGACGTACAGGTATATTTTTAATTTATATTAAAATAAGGCGCATGTTTACAAATATATACTGTGGTTTGGGTTCAAATCCAACGCAAGTAAAAAAATGATTATTTGATCGGTTATTACGACATTGGAAATAATTTTAATAAAATCCCGATCAATCTTCTTTACTCTCGTAAATACTTAGAGCTTATACAGGGTGGTCTTGAATTAACTGAGAATATTCTAGGGGATAATATAGTATCGAAAAAAAACAAGAAAAAAATTAAATATAAAAAACAATTTTTTATTATTAATTATTGTAATTAAAAAAATCATGTTTTTGTTATCTAGTTTGAGCTGCAATCTTAGAATCAACTGTTTTTTCCCGATATGCAGTGATTATTGTCACGTCTGTTGTTTCTGTTAAATATGTCATGTATTAAGAACTATGTACTAATTTTTATGATACCCTTGTTTATAAATAAATAAAATCTCAACTTATTATGTATTACATTAATTATTAATTGTAGGACAGATTGGTGGAAGAGTTAAAGAGTGTAATAACAAGTCCAGATGATGAGGTCACCTTAGAAATGATAAATAAATTCCCTTATTTAGATAGATGTATCAAGGAATCTCTTAGATTATATCCACCTGTATATTTCTTTTCAAGAATGCTCACCGAAAATATGCAACTAAGTAATTACATCACACTTTCGTTGATTTTCCTCAATTCAAATGTGTACTAATATTGTTATAGAGAACTACTTAATACCTAAAGGATCAGCTTGTTCAATTCATACATTTGACGTCCATAGGGATTATGAAATATATCCAGATCCAGACAAATACGACCCTGAAAGATTCACCCCTGAGAATTGTGCAAAAAGACACCCTTATGCTTTTATTCCTTTCAGCGCCGGGCCTAGAAATTGCATAGGTAATACAAAAATGATGATTTTAAAACATATCTATATGTGTTATAATATATTTAATACTTTTAGGTCAGAAGTATGCTTTGTTCGAAATGAAATCAATTATAATTACTTTATTAAGAAACTTTGTCATATTACCCGTGACAACACCGGAGAGTCTCAGATTTACTTTGGATATAATTTTGACCACAATCGATCCAGTAAAAGTTATTTTTCAAACCAGAGAAAACAAGTTTTAATAAATAGCGTTAACGAAACAATGTTTTTATTAATGAAAGTATTTAATAACCTGAAATTAAGAGCAAATTGACGATTGATAGTTTCTAATTTGTCTTTATAAATATAAAATATTCTAGAAGAATTATCAGATTATTATAAATCTGATCTAATTCTTTGCAAGCACTTGTTATTCCTTTCGATCAGTGATTCCCAAACTTATTTGAACTATCGCCCCTTTTCAAGAAAAAAATAAATCTCAGCGCCCCTGTATTTTTTTTAATGTGTTTTAAGTTTTTCTAATTATTTTAATTTTTCTTTTATGCTTTCACCGACCCCCTGATTTCCTGTAGCGCCCACTTTGGGAATCGCTGCTTTTGATCTAATTCAGATCATTAGAAGTAACAAGTGTTTCTAAACAACAAAATGAAAAAGACAAAGCATAAAATTACTTTAAAATATTTATAAAAAAACCACCTAGTGAGGAGGATCGAAGAAAGTATAATAATTATAGTCTGTTGAAGAACCTTTCTCATTTATTTTTTTTATTTTTCGATAATTACACACATTCATTACTTTTAAATTGAAATTGTCAAAGTAAAGATGTCAATTGATTCAGTAAAGTTTAACTGTTTATTCATACAAAGTTCATTTTAAATATAAATAATAAATAATTTCCCACACACACACACACATTAAATGTATATGTATGTGCTTAATTTTAGTATATGTATGTGCTTAATCTCAATGATTTTAGAAGAGTCATTATTTTCTAAGATAAAAATTGAGACATTCATTCAAAAGTTTAGAGATAAGTGATCAATATTGATAATCAAAATTATTAAGTATATTAACCCCTAATTTGAATGAACTACTCCTACTGCCCAGTGGATATTTGAACAGTCAATATGTTATCATTAACAGTGATTATATTATTATTCATTCTTTCCCTGTGTGTATTTATTCATTATTATATGCACAACACTGAACATGGAAAACTCATAAAGAAGATTCCGGGACCTGAAGGTTATCCCTTGATTGGAAGTCTTTTGGATCATTGGAAAACACCACGTGAGTTAATTTTAAACTGTAGTTGGTTTTGTTGGTAATAATGTAATGCAATTTTCAGCTCAAGTATTCTATCAATGCAGGAGTTTTGCGAATAAATATAAAAAAATATTTAAAATGAGGAATGTACACACAACACTTGTAACAATCAACGATCCCGATGACATTGAAGTCAGTGTTTTAAATTGTTACTTATGACTACATTTACTACATTTTTGGTAAATTATTTTAGGTATTATTGGGTAGTAGTAAACACACTCGTAAAAGTACAATATATTCATTATTTGAACCATGGTTGAAAGACGGCTTGTTACTGTCTTCTGGTAATAATTAATACCTAAGCGGAGAAAAGTTTACACTTTTGTATCGTTTATTTATTATGGTATTTTATAGGTCAAAAATGGCAACAGAGAAGGAAACTACTCACTCCTTCGTTCCATTTCAGTATTTTGAAAGATGCTTGTAAGGTTTTTGATGAAGGTGCCAAAACTTTTGTTGAAGACATTAACAAAGTGATCGGAGAAGAAATCGACATACATCCTCGTGTGGCAAATTACACACTGTATTCAATATGCCGTAAGATGATTCTCAATTTTAATATGTAGATTAAAAGTGGCTATAGAAATGCTAATTTTTTCTAAATCCTTTAGATCAAAAGCTAATTATATACCTTTCAGAAAGCGCAATGGGCATAGATCTGCGGCAGAATTTGGAGGGTACAAATGAGTATATAAAAGCGATCAAAGATATATCTTACTGCATATTTTATCGATTGGCAAGACTTATATTCAAAAGCAATTTCATAATTGAGCTTACTCCAATGGCTAAATTCCAAAGAGGTGTTCTTGAGGTGCTACACGGTTTTGCTGAACGGATTATTAAAGAGAGAAGAAGTAATAATGAAAAACTAGATGATAATGTGCAATCTGATGAAAACATAGATAATATCTATGGCAAGAAACGTTTGGCGTTGCTAGATTTGTTGCTCGTTATGGAAAAAGAAGGGAAGATTGATCATCTGGGGATTCGTGAAGAAGTTGATATGTTCACTTTTGCAGTAAGACATTATTAATTCACACAATATAAATTCAGCAAAAACTAATTGAATTTTATTTTAGGGCCATGACACAACTACTGCCAGTATTAAATTTCTACTTCTCAATCTCGCCAACTACAAAGATGTACAGGTATATTTTCAATTTATTTTTTAAAAAACCATAGTGTTTGAATCATTTATTCTAGGAAAGTATAGTTGAGGAGTTGAAGAGTGTAATAACAAGTCCAGACGATGAGGTCACCTTAGAAATGATAAATAAATTCCCTTATTTAGATAGATGCATCAAGGAATCTCTTAGATTGTATCCACCGGTACATTTCTTTTCACGAATGCTCACCGAAAATATGCAACTGAGTAAGTTTACAGATCATTCACTGATTTTTTATAATTTATAATTTGTACTAATCTTGTTATAGAGAACTACTTAATACCTAAAGGATCAGCTTGTTCAATTCATACATTTGACGTGCATAGGGATTATGAAATATATCCAGATCCAGACAAATACGACCCTGAAAGATTCACCCCTGAAAACTGTGCAAAGAGACACCCTTATGCCTATATTCCTTTCAGCGCCGGGCCTAGAAATTGCATAGGTGAGGTGTATTTTAAACATACATTTAATTTTTAATATACACACTCTCATTGCTTTTTAGGTCAGAAATATGCTCTCTTCGAAATGAAGTCATTCACGATTAATTTATTAAGAAACTTTGTCATACAACCTGTGACAACATCGGAGATGGTCAGATTTACTTCGGATATAGTTTTGAACACTATTGATCCCATAAAAGTTATATTCCAAACCAGGGAAAACAAGTTTTAATAATTTAAATAAACTAGATTTTTATGAATTCTAACTGTAAATAATTTAATTGATTACATCTTCGTGTATCTGAAATCTGATATTTCAACTAATTGATAAGTGATCATTTTGTCATGTATAGTTTCACAATTGATATTAATACAAGATTATTTTCAAGCATTGTCATTGTTATCATCCTATTTGGATTATCAAATTATTGATTATTTTCATTATTCATCGAAAATCTTATCTTTTGCAAAAAATGCTTGTAATGTTTTCAAATTTCATTGAGTATTATTAGAGTTATAAAAACCAAAAGGTGTTTGAATAATTTATTTATTAATGCGTTTATGCTGCAAATGCATTAAGGGCTGTAAAATATCATTCCATTAAAATACTTTACATTATTAATATATTTTACTTTATATCAAATGTGTAATTAGTAATTATATTTCATATCTAATTATATCTCAAAAAAAAATTATGTATGTATCTATTTCATAGTCAAAGTAATACTCAAATATTTTTTTCTTAAATAAATGCGAAATAAACCGGACACTAAATATGTTATTTAGCAACTTTAGGAAATAGGATCATTACCGAAGATGAAGACTAAAATAAAACACATATTCTAAAAATGAAGATGTCAATTTATTCAGTATACTTGTGGATTGTGGTTCAATTGTAACTGATTTCTTTTTATATACAACATTGGTTTTATAGAAATTTTGCACACATATATGTATATACCTATATTTTATAATATATACTCGTGACAATGAATTTACTGTCGTTATATTCTAAATGCTAAAAAAAATTCATTGTTAAAAAAAAAAAAAAAACAACAACGGTTCATGTTATTTTAATTAATAATGCAACGAGTCATAAGTCAACCGTAATTATAAAAATATAAGTAATAAGCCTAGAAGTAATCTCATAAAGAAGGACAAGTATCGAATAAAAAAATAGCACATGATGAAACAAATAGATAGAACATGCGTGTATAATAACTCTATACAGAATGTAACAATATGATGATATTCACAATTTAAAATCATATGTAAATTGTAAAGTGGATGAACAAAATTCTAAATTATATGATACGAGAGATCTTATACATTACTAATAACCTTAAACGCTACAGGTAAATAACATTAAATGAAAACTATGACTGCCACGTGAGGCGATTTATATTTGTAAAATAATACCTATATCAGTGTAAAACTAATTCACAATAGATAAGAATATAGCTGAATAAAGATACAGAGGTGTCATAATACAAAAAAGGAATTGATTTGGCACACTCGATTTCCAATGACGACCAACTCGGGCTGATTTATTTACATATAGTATTAATACTGAATACAATAATCCCATCTGGCGGATGTGAGCAAATATATAAATAAATATAATATAAAATTAATAACTCACATTGCACGGGAATAAATATTATAATGAAATACATATTAAGGCACAGTGATGAGTATTTCGTGAGAATCAAACGAGTGACTAATTTGAAATACCTTTGGACATTCTGCAGAGGTTCCATTGCAAGAGCCAAAGGTTTTATATAACTTATATATCTTTAGGTGCGACGACTTTATAAAATACACTCTGGATAGAGCGCAGTGTGCACATCTTAAATCCATAATAAAAATGCATCAAATTGTTATTTATGTGTCGAGTGTTTTAATTAATTGCCATGCCTAATTGACAATGTCATAATAAAATTGGTTAAATACATAATTGTTTTATCACACTCCTTTAAAATTGATATTTGTTTAATAAATCTGACATTGTTAATTAAGCATAGCGATAAACTCTATTTCATATGGTAAATTTTAAACACAGAGACAAACTATATTACCACAAATAGCTGTAATTCGTTATATGATATTAACGAATTATGGCCATTGGTAAAATTTATATTTACTCTACTAACATAAGAAACAAAGAGTAGAAAGAATATTTTAAAATGCCGAGCCAAACCTATATTTAACTTTAACCCAATTCTTATTATGTAGTGTTGAAAATATGAAATCTGTACTTGACAAATGAATTATTCAAATTGATAATTCAGTTGCATAGAATGTCAATTCAAAATGTAGTTTTGGAAATATCGAGTGAAAATTTCCATTAAGAATAATCTATTTATTTCACAATGCAAACTCAAATTGTCGAGTACATCCTTTATATTCGCAATACTTTATTATATAAAATTGATAAAAGGCACAAAGGAAAGATTGGGTGTGACTGAAAATGTATATGATAGAAAACTTATTACTGAACAACCTTAAAATATCTTATTGCTTTACAATACATGTAAAAATATATAAGCATATACTGTATTCAATATAAACTATAACAATATTATTATTTAATAAAGTCAATAAGACAATATGGCAATTTTATAGTAATTTGATAAGTTTGGACGGTTCATGATTAATAAGACGAATTTTTAGATATAAATATTTTTTTTATACAGAATTTGACTGCTTATCTCTGTTCACCTTTAGTTGATTAATTAGCAGCATTATTAAGAAAAAGTCATACAAAACACGACATATCATTAATAATTGATATTTCAATGTATCACATTTTAGCCACCACAGTAACAATATTTAAAAAGGCACCATAAATTTCCTACAGCACGATCATTGATTTTCAACAGAAAAGATATCTTATAAATATATTGATTTTTTTTTTACACAAATCTTAAGTTAAATAGACGGAAAAAGTAATGTAAATAGAAATACTTGAAGTTCTTAAAAAAAAAACGCCTATGAAGATTTAAATAGACAATAACTTACAAAATAGAACACATCATTACACACAAATATATTCAGTACATCAAATCAAAAATATTACTAGATTGCTTAACAAATGTCCGAGTTGATTGAAGCCTTCAAACAAATCTATACCTTTAACTTTAATTTAACACAACAGCTTCAAATAAATCAGACATCTTCAACAATTAGTCACGACCATTCATTTTGTATATAAAATTTACATTATATTAATATGCAAAAATAAGACACTAAAATTATACTTATTATTAATGTTGTATATAGAATAACATGTTATATCAGACAATTATAAAGTAAGGCACTCTGTTTGTTTATTGCCATACATTTATCATAGAACAAAGTCTACGCACAATGACAATAGGTCAGTCACAGCTACCTAATTTCCTATTCATGGGATATAATTTTACATTTTTCAAGGACGTCGTTCAATAATACTCGGTATCCAAAAAATAGTAAGCTGCCTGGGATGATATTCCAACACTGCCATCATCAATAAGTCTAAATTATGTAATACAAGGCCTCACAAAATCACCAGCATATTGCACATGTATTATTAATATTGTTCAAAATTGTCCAGTACGACTATTTAATCAAGTTTACAGCCATGTTAAGACATTGTCTTGCTTGCTGGGATTGATGAGGGACTGTACATCGTCCAAAATGGCACTCGAAAAATCTTCACCGAGCTGAAAATAAAAAGATTTTTTGAATATCTCAAGTATGTAATTATTAATATAAACGAGAGTGGTTTTTCACATCTAAACTGTAATATATTCTCATTGTAAGTTGAATATTGTGGAAGAACCTTTCGTCGAAATGTTCAGGATGCATAAAAAAACATTTGGATATTGTCAATAATATTTTTAAAATTTATATGCCAATGAATGTGGCTTGTGCCGTTAAGGGAAAATGCTTTTTTAATGATTTGGTCATATTTAATGTTTTAATTATCAGTCAATTTACTTTGGTATATTCTTGATTTGCATTTTCATTCTCGTATATCTTCATTAAATCATAAATATTGTATGAGAGTTTTTCATAGATTCACATTTATATTAATTTTATTTGTTGGATGGCTTAAAAAATCAATCGATTTGGATTTGATAGTAAGTTGAATTAATGAAAAATTTTTCATAAAATATTTTATTTTATATTTAAAATATTATGTGTGATTTATGACATACCTGTAATGAAGGGACAAGATCGTCGGTAGGATCGCTGAGTGATATGTCGTTAGCATCCATTGTATTTGTACCACCTTCACTAACACAATCCATGTTGTCGTCGATATTGGCAAGAAAATCTTCAGGAGTGTGAGGCATGGAGTACGGCTGAGCGAGCCCCATACCGAGTCCACTATCTCCAGATTCTTGACGAGAGTGTTCCGATAATCCAGATAAGAATGGATCTAATGGTAAATCTGCCCCTGTAACGCTTCCCGTAACTACTGAAGGTGCCTGACGAGCCATAAGTTCTTGCTGAAATTTTTTAAGATAAAATAAAATATGTAAATAGATAGAGAATATAACAAGACTCAAATGATATTAACCTGCAACCGAATCTCTTGTTGTCTCTGTTTCAATCTCTCCCTTTCCAATTGTAATGATTGAAGTCGTAATTTCTGACACGCTTGAAGTGCTCCAGCTGTTCCCGCTGTCCATCCCTGAGGTAAAACTACACCGGCCGCTGGTGTCCTTTGTAAATGTTGCGCTGAAATAATAAAAATACGTTAAGACTGTGTTCTTACTTAGACTTTCCCACGGTGAATTATTTTCAATGAGATAAAGTGTATGAGTGTATGTATAAGGCAATCAGACTTTGGACAACCGAGATTCCAAACAAGTAATGTGTATAACAACAACACAATACTGTTTATAAATATCATTTTATTAATAACAATACCGCCTAATCTAAAAAACAATAATATAATAGCATCCTTTGAAAGAAATGGGTGGTCAGTTGCAGACCAGGTGAGTGTGGGAACAGCTTGCCCTGAAACACTACACCTTATTCACAATATAACTAAAGATGCAATACACAAGCAATAATTTATAAAAATAATAATCCGAAATTACTATTCATATAAATAACATAAAACAATACGAGGGTTTTTATAAGATTGTTCTAAATCAAAATGGCCAGCTTAAAGATACAAAACAAAGACAT
The DNA here is from genome assembly GCA_022606485.1 of Agraylea sexmaculata. Lineage (NCBI taxonomy): Eukaryota > Metazoa > Arthropoda > Insecta > Trichoptera > Hydroptilidae > Agraylea > Agraylea sexmaculata. The sequence goes on from JAGTTH010003130.1 coordinate 21,183, forward strand.
GGTTTAAACCCTATCCGGTTAATTATTCCATAAAGGTGGGAATATTTATGTTTAAAACTAAAAATACTATTTATAAATATTCCCATGATTGGATATATTGAGTTTAATAAACCCATCTATACACAAACCAGAGTCGATCGCTTCTTTAGAAAATTATTAATAAGTACCGTGAATTTTCGATGATTTGTAAAAAGTATACTTTGTTTCTTTTTTTTTTTCCACACTACAAAACTGTCATATTATGTTACGATTTGATCAATTAATTTTCTTCTGGACGTGACTAAGGTTTGACTTCTGCTTTAAAAACACAAGAAACAAAGAGTAGGAAATTCCAAAATATTTTCATGACATTTCTATAGTTATCCATAATTCTATAAAATATTGAATAAATTCATCTAACATAGTATTTACATTTTTTGTGATGATTGCATAATAAGTGTTTATAATAATAATACTTTTGCTAATGATGATAGTGCAAGTGTGATGTAAATTGACACCAGTTGTTATGTGAAGACATTATTAAGCCGTGTGAAAATATTGCAGATGCTACTCAACTCATATGTTATTTTATCACAATATGTTCATCATCATCATCAGCAATTGCATTATTACTATTATTATTATTATAACAAGGCGAATAAGTGCAAATTTTATATGACATGAGGAATCACAAGGTCGAACAATAACTAATTCTAATATGAGCTTTGATTTGATACTTTGATTAGCTATGAATTTAAAATAACATAGTAAAAAATGAGGAAAATAAGAATGATGCCAAAAATACAATGTCATACGAACGAAAAGACGGAAACACAAGTATAAATAGATAATATTTGAAAAAATTTACAAGTACATGAATCCACGAATTTATAAAAAAAACTACTAGTCTAATTGGGACGATTAAACGACTAACACATAAATATATTTATTTTGCGTAATATCATAACTTTTTTAAAGGAATTTATCTATATTCAATTCACAGTCATCCACCGGATTTCGAACAAAAATCCTCTATAATTACATATATTTTTTTCTCGTAAATAATCAGGTTAATAATATTTAAAAAAAATAGTCATTATAGTCTATTCGCTGTGAAGAGCGACAAACAAAAATGACTTTCCATACTAAGCACACGTTAATTCAACATATAAAAATAACTAAAAACAAGCCACTAAACTAAATTTTAAGTATATAAATTAAATTGTATGAAGAGATTTATTGTTGGTCAGAGTGAATGTACTGTAGTTGAAATTACATATAATCGCCTAAAAAGACTCATTAAAAAAATGCACGATATTTTATCGGGAGGAAAATATGACTGAGAATATTTTAGGGGGTGGTAAAATATCGCAATAATAAGTGAAAAGATATATTTATTTTATTTAGTTTAAAACACAAAAATATTTTAGTGAAACTTTTGGAATAATTTGAATAAATTTTCACCATCTTGCAAGCTTGGGATTCCTAGGCGTGCGTCGACGTAAACGTACACCGTAAAGACGATAATAGAGTTGCTTTGCTGTACTTTTGATCGTTTTTTTTTAATTAGTGCCTCGCCCGAGGCTTAGACGAGATATTAACTAACAAAAAACCGATCATAAGTGTAGCTAAGTAACTCAGCAATCGTATTTACGGTGACGTATGCCTGGGAATCCATTACTTTAAATACGTAATTAATATATGTATATAATTTTACTACCATCCCCTAAAATATTCTCAGTCACATTTTTAAAAGAAGTTTAAATTGAAATTCATTATAAATATTTTCTACGATTACCTATTATATTAAACTAATCTCATTGCATAGATATAAACATAAGATATCGCATGAGTGGCAAAATGCGTGTAATAAGTTCTAGTGGATCAAGTGGCCAAAAACATGAGTTACCTGGCAAACATTATACTGTAAACATCTCTCTTCATATCTTCAGTTATATTTCACAGTAAAATGGGTAAATGCATTGTTACTACATGTCATATGGACTCAAACATACACTCAAATACATCTAGGCTCACATTTTACCAAACACTACTTCTTTGACATGTTTCAACTATTATTGCGGTTTAATCTAAAGTCAAAGTATTGTCACAGCCACTCTCAGTGGTCAATAGAAATGTGTTGAGTGAGGGAGACACACTTATGCCTTCGAATAGGAGAGAAGAGTGCAACAATACAAGAGATAAAAACTAAAATATAAAAATGTCTCATTGATTATTTAATAACTGGCTATATAGCTATTATAGATGATTTTAATTTCAAGTAGAGAGTTGAGGTGATTGTCCGATAGTAATTGCTGACCGCATTATCCTTAAAAGGAGACGTTGATATTTGGCAATGACCCGGCCAATTGTGTCATATGTAATAACGTCGTCACACCAATCACAAGCACTACAGTTATAACTTTGAACTATTGTATTTAAATACTGTAGTTTATACCGCAAACGGCACGGATTCGGTCCAAATCAAATAATCTGAAGACCTCGATAGTGATGATGAGAAGAAGTAGAAGTTAGAAGTGATGAGGAATGGTGGGGCGAGGTCGTCAAACAGGTGAATGACCTGCTACTCCTAACCTCACCTGCCATCATCACCGATTTGCATTTCTTCATCATCATCTTCCTATATTATAACAACCTAATTGATTTTTTTTACATATTCCTCTGACATAAATACTAGATCCTTGTAGAAACTGATTTCATTCACAGTTAAAACGGTAATTATATAAAAACAATACTAAAAAGTACCACGGTGTGAAAATACTATCAATTGAAATAGTATTAATCTGAAAGCTTACTTATGTGGAAGAACGACAGAATAACAAGTGGGCATATATTTTGTATTGCTGATAATTAAATCGCTAGTCTAAAATTCCAATATGAGCTTTTACAGGGCGATTAGTTAAATTGTTAAATCATAAATATATTATGACTGCATATAAATGGCGATAGCTTAAATCGAATATTGAATATGTTAAAGGGAGGTTGGATATTAATAAAGATACTTAAGAATAAATTCATTAACAATTTTACATTTTGGGTTACCTGATAATGGCAGAAATATTTTTTTCGCCAAATTTATCTAAAATTGAAACAAAACTCGCCTTATAATATTAATGGCAATAGCTTAAATCTAATACTAAAATTTGTACAGAAAATACTCCTACAATAAACATAAAATGCCAGTATATGGACTTTCAATTAGTGAGAATATATTAGAGAGTTTGGATATAAAAAATCTATATATAAGAATAAATTAATTAACAATTTTATATTTTGGGTTAATCACCTTAACTTACCGAAAACCTGAACTATAATTCTTTCAATATTAATTTTGTGCAGCCTGTATATTATAAAATAAATAAAAGCACAATTTTCATACACATCTAATATAAAAAGGCCGTCTCTAAAAGGGTTTATTTTTTATTAATTAATAACGTGTGTATTACGATAACCCATCTCCAATTAAATTATTCAATAATTAAATGTCTGACCAAAGCGAACGCGAAATTCGTTCGCAGCGAACTGTCAATAGGTGCAAATATATGAAAATTATTTACGTGTACAGGAGTTTTCAATCAACGGTTATTATATGCATTATTTATAAAAAAAAATATCTTATTTAATTAGCATTATTTATATTAAAATTTATATTTCTGGCCAAATACATACGATAATATAGAACGGGGGAATCAAAAGTGATATTAATTGTTAGAATGATCGGGTTGTTGCACTCGCTTTGTACTATACAACCAATTGTGAAGTAATTCAATATTCAACCCCGCCCAAATCACTTTTGATTGATTCCTCATTGAAGGAAACGATTCACTTTTTATTATATACATATATTAAACATGTTGTCTGGCTTCTTCTCTATTCTAGAGGAACAGGCCTCATACTATAGACGCCTAGACAATTGGATTACACACAGGATTACTCATACCCTAACACATTTATAATAATATTAACTAAACTAAATTATATGATTTTGTGTGCTAAAGTGCGTACGGTGAAGTGCTTTGACTTGTTCTGCAACCATTTCATTTATTATTTTATTTCAACTCTCTGATTTTTACATGTACAATTATCATAATTATAAAATATTCTCGCAGGATAAAAGTCCATTCTGTATTATACGTAGACCCTTTGCAGGATTATTGGGATGGCAATATGTTTGGTAAAATTAATTTAATTATTATTTATACAGGGTGGTTTTGAAATAACTGAGAATATTTTATCGCGAGAATAATTGAAAAAATATATTTAATGTTAATTTATTTTTATGAGAGGGGTTTTTAGACACAACAAGGTGTTAATTAATTGTCAGTATCAGTATTTACCATACAATAAAGGAAATCAGAGTAAATCTGGATTTTAATAAAATCATCCCGATCTGCCTGTTGTAATAACAGGTCAAAGTATTTTTTAAACTCAGGATTTGAACCCATACTGCAGTATTACGCTGGGTGGTATTAAATTTTTTTAATTAATTGTACCGAAACAATATTATATTGTTGATTGTGAAAAATTGCATAAATAATATAAGTTAATGAAACAGCAGCAATATTGTTATTTTATATGCGCCCAGGGTGGCTTTTTGAGAGTGTTTTTTATACACAACAACGTGTTAATTAATTGTCTGTCGGTGATCTTAACTATTACTAGTTACCGACTTAATAATCAGTATTTACCTTACAATACAGGAAATCAGAGTAAACCTGGATCTAGACGATCGATTGGGATTTTAATAAAATTATCCCGATCTGCCAGTTGTAATAACAGGTCAAAGATTTGAACCCATACTGCAGTATTACGCTGGGTGGTATTCAATTTTTTAATTAATTGTACCGAAACAATATTATATTGTTGATTGTGAAAAATTGCATAAATAATATAAGTTAATGAAACAGCAGCGAAATTATTATTTTATATGCGCCCAGGGTGGCTTTTTTAGACACAACAACGTGTTAATTAATTGTCTTGTGGTGATCTTAACTATTACTAGTTACACAGGTCACCGACTTAATTTACCTTACAATACAGGAAGCCGATCAATCGGGATTGTATAAATATTATTCGGGATCTCGGAGTCGTAATAACCGATCAAAAGTAGAGTAATATATTGGGTCTGTATAAAATATGATAATATAGTAACTCACGTATTCTAGGATCGAACCATGATGTGGTACGAGCCGCATGATTGATGAAGTAGATCTCTCCTTCGACGGTGGCTGCCTGCTCCCATCCCTCTGGTAAGGGACCCAATGGATCAGCAGTGCTTCCACCCCCAGCACCACCTCCTCCTCCCGCCGTCGCCGCGCCACCCTTGTTAGCTGTAATCATAAACAACCAACCGATGCGATTAGCACCCATTTCATAACGGTCTACTATTACGACTACAATACCCCAAATAATACATACTACTTACTTATCTTTCTACACTAAATCAACAACTTTAGACAAGCGTTCAGGTCATCATCATAAGCACTCCAGTTCAGTGATGAACCAAGGCTTCCCGCACCAGCATCTTCCACTTAATGCTCCTCCAGTTATTAATACCTAAACTCCTAACTACCTTATAGAACTCGTCCGCCCACCTTAGCCTAGGTCTACCCTGCCTTCTCTTACCCACAGGCTTGCTGGATAGTATTTCCGATACTATACCTAATGTTAAAGCCCTAATAAACTGCACTACGTTCACGCTCTTATATAATGAGTAAATCTCATCGTTCCGTCTAATTCTAAATAGTCCCGGTGCCTCCTGAACAGGACCCAAGATCCCTAAGAATCTTCCGCTCGAACCTAAGTAGCCTATCCTCCTCAGTCTTGGTAATAACCCATGTTTCTGCACCGTAGGTTAGTACTGGCCTAATTAGCATCTTGTATAATTCTACCTTGGTACTTCTACTTAGATATCTTGATCTGAAATGCAAATCTTGGTGCAAAAAAATACCATATTAAAAACCACATTTAAGCTCTTGTGAACTAAATTTGGACTCTATTTATTGAAATAATGAAATTCAACTCAAGAAAAAAATCAACGAGATCAATTTATTAGTGGTTAATATAAGTGCCACAAATAAATGCTTTTTAAAGCTACTTTTCATAAAAATAAGTGCTGTAATATGGCGGACTCTGTTTATTACATTTAAACGAACTACGCAACATAAGTGAACAGTGTTAACCCCTTTTGCATGATTTTTTGCTTGACTTAAAAAAAAAATTACGATATTAATAATAATTTATGGTACTGATTTAGGATAAACAGGTTTGCAACTTAAGTTAATATAAGTGCCACAAATAAATGCCTTTTAAAGCTACTATTCATAAAAATAAGTGCTGTATTATGGCGGACTCTGTTTATTACAGTTAAACGAACTAGGCAATATAAGTGAACAGTGTTAACCCCTTTTTGCATGATTTTTTTGCTTGACTTTAAAAAAAAGTATTTTTTACGATATTAATAATAATTTATGGTACTGATTTAGGATAAACAGGTTTGCAACTTAAGAATGTAACCAGAGACAATAGAATATTTATTAATTATGTTCATATATGAACAGTCATGCAGAAAGGGGTTAATTATACACATATTGTATTTACTAGTAGTCCTGATGGATTTTAATCTAACAGGATAAAAAAAATTGTTTTGTAATATTATTAATTTCCACTAATACATTATGTGGATGGGTTATATTTAACGATTATTTGTTTGTTTTGATTGTACTGATTTGGTGGTTAGACCGCTGAAAGTTGCAATGCACGGTCTGAAGAAAACCCGACGGTTCAAATACAAACGAAATGTTAGATCCGTTTGGCTCGTAATGAAGGCATTTGGATGTGAAAACAAATTTAAAAGAATGGCGATAGAAGAAAATACGTGTGGTAAGTAAATACGGAATAAGAGCGTGACCTGCATGCAAGATATGAACCTGGTCTGGTCAGTTGGTGGGAGGAGCTTCACTATGGAAAGACACTGGGTGGTCTCAGATAACAACACCTGATTACTTCACAATACTCAACTAAATGTTTACAAGCACGGACAAATAATACAGAAATGCCTTGCTTATGGCTGGAAAATAAATAAATCTAAAGTCCTTAAATTAATTACACGGGTATACATTTGCCAGATTAATTAAAAATTCGACGTGAAGTTGAACAAAATTATGCTTATTAAAACAAACACTAAAACTCATAGATATAAACATGAATGGCTAAATGCGTGGTTAGTCCAGTGGTCAAAAACATGAGTTACCTGGCAAACATTATACTGTAAACACCATCTTGGAATCAGCTGTTTCTGTGAAGTACTTAGTAGTAATAACTCGCGTGTGTATTGTGTCTGTTAAGAGTGCGTTTCCTAGGCATGCCTCACCGTAAACGTACACCGTAAAGACGGTAATAGAGTTGCTTTGCTGTACTTTTGATCGGTTTCTTGTTAATTAGTGCCTCGCCCGAGGCTCAGACGAGATATTAACTAACAAAAAACCGATCATAAGGGTAGCTAAGTAACTCTACTATCGTATTTACGGTGATGTATGCCTGGGAATCAATTACTTTAAATACGTAATTAATATATGTATATATTTTTACTACCATCCCCTCAAATATTCTCAGTCACATTTTTTAAAAGAAGTTTAAATTGAAATTGATTATAAATATTTTCTACGATTACCTATTATATTAAACTAATCTCATTGCATAGATATAAACATAAGATATCGCATGAGTGGCAAAATGCGTGTAATAAGTTCTAGTGGATCAAGTGGCCAAAAACATGAGTTACCTGGCAAACATTATACTGTAAACATCTCTCTTCATATCTTCAGTTATATTTCACAGTAAAATGGGTAAATGCATTGTTACTACATGTCATATGGACTCAAACATACACTCAAATACATCTAGGCTCACTTTTTAACAAACACTAGGTACTTCTTTGACATGTTTCAAATATTATTGTCAAAGTATCGTCACAACCAATCTCAGTGGTCACTATAAATGTGTTGAGTGAGAGAGACACACATGCCTTTATCGAATAGGAGAAAAGAGTGCAATGATGCGGGTTTACACGAATTATTTATATACAATGCGATATCTAATGTTTATATCTATGATCTCAGAGAACTTGCGGAGGAAATGACATGATCATTTTATAATTTGATTTTAGGGACTACAATGTTACAGGTGGTCACAGCCCGTTTGTGTGTAAGTTTATGTATAATATGTGTCGACCATGTTTCAATGTATGATAACAATACGCATGACACTACTATAGATAAGATTCTATATTCATTGAGCAGACTTGGTATAAAATAATTTACAATTTAATTATTAACTTTAATCATTTAGAATGTATCAGAGTTTATTAACCCTAATTACGAATAAAAGAATAATACAATTTAATAACATGGTTCGTGTATATATTAATATGACATAGACTTATTATTATTAGATGTAATCATGCTACTAACAAGTGACCACAACGGTGAAAATAGTTATTATTAAATATTGTGTATATTTTTTATATTCTGCGATATGGTGTATGAAATAATATGTATATTGATTCTATTGAAAGGATTCAGAAGAAAATATAAGAGTAACAGAAATGTTCTTGAAATGAAAACAAATACAAAAAGTGGGTGTTATTGAAAAAGCTAATAAATATGTTCAAAAACTTCAACAATGTAAAAATAACTTAAATAAATTATGAAATTCTATCAAGCAAATATTAATGTGTCGTCTTCACATTTTCTAAATCCACCCATCACATAACTTTTCTTTGACTAATCAATTTATTTTCAAGTAGTAAAACGTACATAAAATGCGCAAGTAAGTGTTCCACGAAAAGATCACAGGCGCCACACATTAGTCATTTGTGTCCAGATAATAAAATATAATATTTATTATATTTATAGAAATACTAAGAAAATACAATGTAGTTATATTTTCCATGCAGAAATTCAGTAAATGGCGTCATAGCCATAACGTTGTTTACATAAATTCACCATTCATTTCATTTCATATTTTTAACAATCGCGTAACGATTTACGTCACATATTTAATATTTTTATTATTATACATTATGTAATTAAAATCAACCGTATGAAGACTACACTGTTTGATATAAAATAAACTATTTTCTTTTACATTTATTTTAATTATTTATTGGCATATATTTTTTTTTTTTATCGTGACGCCTTCCCTATTGGCGGGAGTCCCTTTTTAAGGGGTTGGCCAGGCCACCTTGGCCTTTACGGGAGAATATAGTAGAGATGGTTTCCCAGGCCACCACACAGCTATGAGTACTTAAGATCTAGTTTGCTAAGCTAGATCTACCAAGTGACTCCGGTGCCGTGAATCGAACCCGGGAGTCTCACTCACGAATCCGTTACACTAACCACTGGGCCACAAGGCGGCTCTATAATATTGTTATTCTGACGTTTTTTCCATATAATTGGGGGCGATTAATCATTTCGTCACAATGATAAGACTTTCATATTAAAATTAATTTTATTAGTAAATCAATGGGTCAGTAGTCATTATTATAATAATAGCTAATATGGTTATTAAAATAAAAGCTAATATAATTACAATTAATTACGAATGTGTACATTTAAAGAAAGCCAAATGTATATGTTAGCACCAAAATATTTCAATAAAGAAACACTAATATTTTATATTGAAAACAATCTATTTTCAACGTGATAAAAAAAATTAAAAATATTTGGAATCGAGTTTGGGCCTTCATCTTAGAATCTGTTTCTCTGAAGTACTCAGAAGTGACTGTGGTGTGTGTTTTATTTTTTTTAATTAATAAAATATTTTTAAAAAATCACTTAATTTTTGCGATACCCTACCACCCCCTAAAATATTCACTTTTTGAGTTATTGGCCCACCGAAATGTTTCCTTAGATTGAATAAATCGGTTTTGTATTTTTAATTTAACAAATATAGTAATAAAATCAACACCATCGGTCAATTAACTGATCTAGCGTTGCACCTTTAAAAAATATCAATGATTTATGTAAATGAATATTTAGTTATTGGAGTGTTGCCATTCATTTCTATCAGTCAAATTTAAAATCCCCCAAATTTTTTAACGGTTATTTTATAATCACATGATACAATTTTAATATTATTAGAGATGAAGAGAGGATGTGTTAGACTTGTGTTGAATGGCAAATGACAGTCATGAACGATGACAACTCATCGTGTGGTCATTATTCTGTCATATACACGACACATAGGAGCCAAAACATTGACTGCATAATAATCATAAGGGACGTTTATAAGAAATAAATATAAAAACAAGGGTCAGTTTATTCAAACAGTGAGCTATCTAACTCGAGACTAGAGCACATAAATTAACTGATGGCTCTAGAGCTACGTAGCTCACTGTTTAAAGAATCCCAGCTTCGGATGCTATAATGATGGTCAAGAGCACCACTTATTAAAAGCTTTATTTTTACATGAATTTATTTTTAAACTATATTTACTCCAACCTAACAAAATATGGACATGTAATCTTCGTGCTCTTAACCATCGATATATAAATTATTATAGGATGATACTTCTTACAGCAACATTCGAGGATATGTAATTTTTATTATATACAGGTCACGTTTGATTTAACAAGGCTAAACGAATACGATATTAAGTAATGCTAAAAAATAATTTATGTTACATATAAAATTTATCACAAATTTATACAGGATGGCTCTGAACGACTTAAGATTTACTTTATAATCCAGGAAAACAAGACACGATTGTTTATTCTAAAATTGTATTATTCCCGATTTGCTAGTCGCAATACCCAATGAAATTATTATTTTTTACATAATATTCTAGGATCTTCGCGTATATTTTATAATACAACTTAAATAATAAACTATATGAAAAGGTGTTTTGTGTCTTGTTATAAACAATCCAATATGGATAAATTCTTTGTCTTTCCCCAATGATAAAACGTGATTCATATCTTAATTATCATTTTAATGCAAATCACCTGTAGTTAAATGATGATTGTTTAGAATAAATTACAAAAAGCATATTATATTGACGTTGCTCTATGTAAATTATAATTAGAATATTGCAGGTAAGAAGCACGTGAAAACAGCAACTGACTCAGTGCAAGACGCTTTTAGAAACATTGCCGACCACGCAAAATTATTTTTATCATCACATATTACAGTAATATTATTTTTATGACCTCCGTTTTGTGTTTAGGTGATAAAATTACTTTATATTTGTATATTTTTATTATTTACCTGTGGTATTGGCGGCATTCTGAGCTGTGGAGTTATTCTGTGAGGCTAATAATTCTGCCTGTCTGGCTTTTCGAGGATCTTCCCAGGTCGTTGTGCAAGTCATGTGACTGGAAATTAGGAATAAAAAACAAAATTAACAAACATAATTAATTCAATTACAATACTTAAAGGTAAAAACAAAAGCCAAAAAGAGAATTTTGCCACGTGAGCACGAATTTATTTCATTTGAAAATTAGTCTTCCTTAACACAAAAATTATTAACCCTCTGCACTTGTATGTCACAAATATTTAAATTTATATTATTTTATTAATTGCTCTCAGCACCCCTTATAATAATAATATACTTATTTAATACATCAATTAAACATTTATTATGTGATTTTATCCAAAGGTGTTTCAACGAATTAGTAAATATAAACTCGATCTATGTAATGATAATAATATAATCAATGAGTTAAAATGTTTTTAACCAATTTTATAGATTTAATGTTAAATAAAGATATTTTTTTAAAATAAACAAAAAACAACAAATCTGTGTAAAGCTTGGGCCGAAAACGAACACCGTAAATACGATAATAGAGTTGATTTGCTGTATTTTTGATCGATTTTTTTGTTAATTAGTGCCTCACCCGAGGCTCAGACGAGGCATTAACTAACAAAAAACGATCATAGATGTGGCTAAGTAACTATATTATCGTATTTACGTTTACGGTGACGTATGAATGGGAATCCATTACATAAACTGTAAAGATTATAATTGAATATTAATATAGTGTTGAATTCATAAATCTAAAATCCTTCATTCTTAGCCGCTTTTGTGCCAAGAGCGAGATAACTCGCATTTTTGGCAGACTATAGAAAAATAGCGAGTATTCTCGCTCTTCTTTGAGCCTCTGTATCATACATATTTGCCGTTTTATTATTAATTTAAAATATGGAACATACAGACATTGCACATTGAATAAATTATGTAAGTCATATAAATATCCTTTCAGATGTAATGTTTATATTTTATGAAAATAAGATTTAAAAATTATGTATTTTGATTAAAATTCTTGGCCTGCTGTGCACAGCTACATCTCTACCTACCGGCACTTAAAAGGTTAGGGTAGTTTCTTCAAAAGTACCTCGAGTTTGTTTTTGTGCAATCAGTTGGTTTGGTAACTAATAAATAAATTTATTAAATTGTACCCCTAGGTCTGCTGATTACACATCAAATTGTTAGACACAAAATTGTAAATGCATAAAAAATCGGGTGCCTCCTACTCACACTACAAACTCAAGAATTTAAAATAAAATGATTCACGATGTTGGCTATAAAATTAGGATTGAAAATAAAATGATTGACGTTGTTGTGTTGCGTAATGTTAACAACCTTTGATAATAATGTGTGAGAAGAGACGAACAAGGTCGCTGCGATCAGAATTCCTGGAAGATGGAGACAAGTCACAAGAGTACCGGATCACAGTCACCAAGCTTCTTCTAAGAATAACAACCAAACCGGACTCTTATGGATCTTAAAATGTGATACATTACAATAATACACGTGGTCCTAAAGTGTGTCGCACGTGCTGTAAAATATCCAGCTTAATTTAAACACTGATGGATGTCTTAACTTAATCTCTTTAACACCTTCGCGCCACACTCGGACTATGCTAAAAATAAAAGTGCAACCACCTTTACGAATGTCATAAGTACAAAATAACCAGTCCATCAAGAGGCATTTGGAAATGTAAACTTTGTGTTCAGAGATTCCCAAGCAAAAGCTCTTCTTATGTCCCTTTTTATATACCGCGAAAGACCCTGATTGATACAAACGATGACCGGAAAATTTACAATTAGAGCTTGTGCATCATAAGAGTAAACCTAACTAGTTTAATACAATCGCGTCAGTATAAGTAAAATGACTAAAGGATGCACTATCAAAATAATTTACTAGTATGTATTTTTTTTATTTATGTAAAAATCAATCTCTAAACCGTTTTAATACTTAAGGTAATGAAAGCATCCGATTAGTCGATATGAGAACATCTAAGATGACCCGACACCATTTTGACCAATAAAATACTCTCCTGTCATAAAAACGCACGTGTTGTTTGTTTACATGTTTGTATGTAAGGATTTGCACTTTGGTGATTTGAACTATATGTACACTTTTATGGAATCGGCAGACATCATCGACTAGAAAATAATAACAGGGAAAAATCATATAATTCTGTGGAATAAAAACCAGCATAATTGCTCAGGGGATAAGGCATTTTGCTACAAATAAATGTATGTGGTCATGGGTTTAAATCCCGCTAGAATCAAACAAAAAAAATTGTGAGAGATTTGGAATAATATTAATAAAATTTCGATCGATCGCTAATCCACGTTTACTCTGATTTCCTGGATTGTAATGTAAAAACTGAGGCGATTATTAAGTCGGTGACTTGTGTAACTAGTAATATTTAAGATCACCGACAGACAATGCATTAACACGTTGGTGTCTAAAAAAATAAAAATTTATAAAAAAAACCAAAAAGTCGCTCGATACGTATATTAATATATAATATTGGCAGCTTGGTCCAATTTTATGAAAAATCAAACTGTTTTGTATTAATTGTGTATTATTACAGAAGCGATATTTATGTAAATCGCTTTAATTACTTGTTATTAAAATATGCATAGTGAGAAAGTTGTATGTGCAATCGACTAAAGATACAATTGCATAAGTTCTGAGAATCTGAACCACAATCTAACCACACCTCATCAAAGCTCGTTTCTATTATGCCTCTTTGACACCAATTCGCTATTCATTCATAGTCGCCGCCATTAATTCCAAGAACTGCTTCAACCTCGCGCCAAAATTTGAATATGGAACACTTCCGGCGCCATATTGGATCAATATGTCACTAATGACTTCTTATTTTTGAGACACGCTTAATTTTCAATAACACAAATATGCAGAAGAATGAGTCACCGAGGTTGCATGTTAAACATATAAAGTGGGAAAAGGTGGTAACTTCACGTGTATATTTTCCGAGGAATGATTCACCCTTGGCAACGGCAGCAGCTCAGCTACAAACAAACCGACCCTGCACACAATAAAGTCATATTTGACTCACCAAACTACATTATTTTCGACAAACATCCGTGGCAATCATCAGATCAAAGTTATTGGTTCTGAGGAAGGATGACACATAAAGATAATCTGACAATAATGAATGAAAGAATTGGCAATACACCAACCAAATGACAGCGCTAGCTTCTAATACCGATCCAAATGTCAAATGACTGATTTCTTCTTGGAAAAATAAAACTTCAATTATTGATTCGATACTCTATGCCTATTACAAATCGTCAAAAATGTATAATACAATAAATGTACGATTTATAAACCATCATCTAAGTATTATTTGATGATATTTATATAATATTTCCTCTTGAGAGTTCAACTGCTTAAATATTTAATTTTTAACCTTTGAAGGGACACATTCAATAGAAAAACAGTCAATTTATTATGTATGGTTAAATACAAAAGCATAGATTTTCCAGTGAATGATTTTTACATCAAATTACCTTATACACCTAGATATAAAATTTTACATTGTAAAATTTACAAATTACGCATAATGGATATAAAAATGTATGAAATTGTTTTGTAATAATATGTGTTTAAAGCAGATTTTAAATTTGTGTTCAAAATTCATTGGGGTTCGTTTCAGAATTAATGTCAGTAACACAAAAACATATCAACAAAAAATCATATTTGAGATAAAAAACGTATTTATATCAAAAGCTTATTTATAAAGATAATATTGAATTATACAATTCATTGCAGAAACATTATTAATCAATTTTTGAAAAATTGGATAGTTTTGATTTTGAATACAGCAAAACTCAATTCCCCGAAAACGAAATAAAAAAGTCTGTTTCCTATGTTTATAGAACAAATGCCAATAAAATAAAATGTTTAAGTGAACGCATCAGTTTGTAGATTCGTTTTTGTGTTACTGACCCATCAAATTTTCCCCCAAGGGCACAAATTGAGTCATATGAAAAAAAAGTATACAGTGGTATCTCGACATACGAATGCTTTGAGATACGACGAATAATATTCGAGAATTTCTATCTCGACATACGACGAGAATTTGAAATACGAATTTTTATGCGCAATAATTTTATAGATGATTTGTATAGAAGGTCACTACTAGAATTTTGCGCCAGAATTGTGTATATGTAAAAATCAATAAAAAAAAATTATGTGCGATATTACTAATTTATTTATTTTCATCTCAAATTATCCATTGCGGAATTTACAAAATGTACATAAACATTTTTTTTATTAAAAAATACGTGGTAAGTTAAGAAAACCATTTTTTGCTAGGACTCTTCGAGGGGCTGGAACGGATTAATGGCAGTTTGTATGGAATTGTATGTGTAAAATTGCTTTGAGATACGATGATGATCACGGAATGAAATAAATTCGTATCTCAAGGTACCACTGTATTCTTTTTCGCCCAATTTTTGCACAACTTTGGTCACACCGTAAAACTTCACTCTACACATTCCTGAAATGAACGATGTAAGCAACCTAAGTCCAGGTTTTATTGGTTAGGTGATAAGCATGTATATAATGTTAAGTGTAATATAATGAGCGTGTATCTCGTGTGTTTAATAATAATATAGTATTAGTATCTGATATTGAATGAGTGCGGGTGGATGAATGGCGAACAGGGAGAAGAAGTCTGGACGTGAGCCAACCAAACAGCATCAGCTATTCCTGGACACAACCACACTGCTGGATTGCTCTTAAAACTACTTCAATACACACATCACTCTTTAATACAGCCAACCACACTAATAAGCCCAAGCAATATATTTAAAAAAATAATCTGTTAGTCTAAAAAGTAAATTTTTTTAGAGACACAAAAAATAATTTACTTATGAATTAATGATGGATTTATTTGGAATACTGTGAAAACTTCGGGAGACTATTTTGTAACGCAATAAAATAAGAAGTAATACAGATATTTTTTTTTCATTGGAAATCATCCTCATTCATGAGGATGTGATATGAGGAATAATAAAAAAAATAATGACGAATTTTATCTAAAAAAAATCCCTTTTTTTGTCTCTCATGTACTTGTTAGGTTAAAAAAAATATCTTAATAATATATAATTAAATTTTCCATATTATGTACTTCTGGTTTTATTATAGGACGAAATAAGGAAATTATGCTGCCCCACCCTGTATTTTATTTATAATGTAATGTTTTATATTTAATTAAAACATGAATTTGACAGAAGCAGTTTTGTCGGTTGGTCATTGTCAAGTCGCGACAAAGAAGACAAATCACAATAAAAAAAAAATATTTTCAAAAACATTCGCTAAATACTTTTAACACAATAATTGACGAATGCGTAATGAGAATATTTATGTAAATTATATTCCATTACACATTCAAGCACACGGAAGAGATGTCAAAATTGGACACGGTTCTCAAATCCCATCTTAATATTTCACGAAATATTAAAATTGAATTTGGATATTACAAACGTAGTTATTAGTAAAAAATAATCATGTGGTTTGGATCGTATTTAACGGAGGCTTTTTACAAATTTGTTTTTTAGACACAACAACGTGTTAATTGCTTGTCTGTCGGTGATCTTAACAATTACAAGTTACACAGGTCACCGACTTAATAAGTAGTATTTACCTTACAATACAAGAAATCAGAGTAAACCTGGATCTAGACGATTGATCGGGATTTTTTTAATATATATTTTTTATAATTTAATTTAAAAACAAGTACATAGTGTTTAGTAAAAGCCATCAGACAAGTTTAACACGAACACGTGTATGGCAAGCGCGTTAGATGAATATGCATGTTTATCGGTCGGTCGTACTGAATGTAGAAACTACAATAATAGTAAATTTAGAAGTTGCCATATGCTTCATACATATCTGATCGCACGTGTCAAAAGTACTTTATTAAATATGGCCTTTATAGAGAGTCTATCCATTGGCAAAATTAAATCAATTGAGACGAGGCTTGTATACAAACCGCACGTCCACTAAAAAAGAATTGTTATTTTTATTCGCTCGATTGAGTTTAAAAATCACCTTACGTTACATTTTGTTGGTTGAATGTATAAGGTTTCGTTCAAAGAGAATCAGCTAATAATGTCAATCGAAAGTCGGTATTATTTTCGTTTGAATTTAATAATACTGTCAGATTGAAGACATATAAGATGAAGAGAACGGAAATATTGTTGTGCAATATAAAGCAAAAGCATATGTGATCGTTGCACTCGTATTGTATAAAGACAACAACTCCATTGTCTTGTCTCATTATCATTATATTCAATCGAGGAATCTTCTAATTAAATAAGAATCATCGAGAAAACTTAAAAATTAAAGAAAAATAAAATTTTTTTTTATTCAATACGAAAAGTTTGCTTTATTAAGTGTATGAAAATCTCCGCAACGTTTGACTTTATAATGCTTTTATTATTTTATTTTAACTCTAATATTTATACAAATCATTATATGATATACATCTACAGTTATCATACTTATTATATTCATAAACTATTTTTTTTTTAAATTAATATCCGAATAAAAGCAATGTGTGTAATAAAAATGTAATCCGCGCAGTGGCTCTACAATTATGATTTTTTTCACTCTCGTGGCCGAGGTTTGCTTATAATGTATAAATAAAAAAAGATTTGGATATGTTTTCAATAAAATAAATAGTGTAACACGAAGCGAATGTAAACTTCGCCGAAAAATTAGGGCTAGGTCAAATCAACAAGCTTAACCTAATTGATGGGATTGAAATATCATACAATAAAACATATTTAATTATACTTTTAAAAAAAGATTCAGAAAACTTTATTAATTATTATTATACGCACATTTATTTAAGAACTTTTTTAAATATTGTCAATATATTTTAAATATTACAGTTACACATTTTAATTAATTAAATATTTATTTACACTACAAGGAGCTTTTTTGAGAGCGGTTTTTAGACACAACGACGTGTTAATAAATTGTCAGTCGGTGATTTTAACTATTACTAGTTACACAAGTCACCTAATTAGTAATCAGTATTTACCTTACAATACAGGAAATCAGAATAAATCGATCGCGATTATTAATTAAATTCCCGATTTCCCAGTCTTGACTTCGACAATATCTTTAATAATAGTCACTTTAATTTTTAATGTTACCAACAATATAAAATTAAAAAAACTGTACTTTGAGTAAACACTTTTTTTGTAATAACCTATCAAATCAATTTATTTATTTTTTACTTGAGCGGGATTTAAACCAATGAACTTAGTATTTGTAGCCACACGTCTTATCCCAGGAGCTATTTATTACGCTGGTTAGTAATAATTCTACTTAATACGCATGTTATAAATCCAGAAAAGTACACCTGGACCTTTGACCTATTTTAAAAACTAATTATAACATTAAATGGTGACAAAAGTGATTATTTATAAGGAATATTTAATTTGCTCTACATTAAGTACATAATATATTGAATTTTTCTGTTAAGGAGGCACCGGGACTATTTAGAATTAGACGGAACGATGAGATTTACTCATTATATAAGAGCGTGAACGTAGTGCAGTTTATTAGGGCTTTAACATTAAGGTTGGGTTAAAGAGCAGGAGGGATAGTATCGGAAATACTATCCAGCAAGCCTGTGGGTAAGAGAAGGCAGGGTAGACCTAGGCTAAGGTGGGCGGACGAGTTCTATAAGGTAGTTAGGAGTTAAGGTATTAATAACTGGATGAGCATTAAGTGGAAGATGCTGGTGCGGGAAGCCTTGGTTCATCACTGAACTGGAGTGCTTATGATGATGATTGAATATTTTTATCTAGAAAGCCTAAGGGAGGAAATTTTCATGTGAGAATTCCCTCAATTCCAATATTTAAACACACAGGCATATATGATAAATTTAGCTTTTTCATCATAGCGTGCTCGATGATTTGATATTCTCGTAGAAGTATATATAACCAAGTCCAACCTTCATAGGCCTTGATGAATGGAATGCATAATTCGTGTCATTATGATAATACGAGACGCAGGCGCAGACCGGAAAAGCTTAAAGGCTGCAGATCTGTTTAGTATGGAATTCCTGAAGAAGTGTTTTGGGTGTTAGGTGATGCAGCAGACACAAAAAGGTGACGCCAGACGCCGTGCACCGTTCAGGAATACCTTACACCACAATCCAATACTCCTTTTATTATATGCACTCAACACCGCTATTCTCCTTACTATAAATACACACACTCATATCATTACAATTAATTCCCATATCATGCTCCAGACTAGTCTTTCAATTTCACCCAAATATTGCGTCCTTCACGTGTTGTACATTGGGAGTTGGCCTTGCGAGTTAAGAGATGGTTACACAGGGCTAGTTACTGACCTGACAGTCGACTATCGCCAGCACCACCGATATTTAGGGCCAGTTTCTTCAACGCGTGTTAAATCGTGTGCTACCTGGCAAGAGATTGTACGAATCTCGTGTCATTTACAAATATTCCGTTTCTTCAGCCCGTTTAAAAGCTATAGCCGAGCGGTTCCAATGTGTGTTCCTCTAGGATTAAGGAGAACTTGTATACAGGCGATGACACTAGCCGCCGAGCTAGGATTTGACCTAGTTAAATCTCGAGCTAGTGTCATTCGGCGACAGCTGTCAAATCCTAGCTCGGCGATATCGGCGTGCTATAGCTAAATCTCGAGCTCGTGCTATATATCCGCCTCCATTCCAGTTTCGTAATGAACTCTTCGCTTCGGCTCGAGTCGCCTGTATGCATGCGATACAAACATCGGTTACGCTCGGCTATATCGTTAGTATCATTTCAAGTAAAGGAATATTTGTATATGACACGAGATTCGTACAATCCGTTGCCAGCACACGATTTAATACGCGTTGAAGAAACCGGCCCTTAGAAGGCCCGACAAGTGATCGGGCGGAGGACGGAACATATGAGTTCGACAGAGACTACACCAATCAGACGCGTTTGGTTTCCCTTCTGGACCATGGATATGTCCGCCATCTTTATATTTATACATCCACTTGTGAGATATTCTTACCGGTAGCGTCGCTATTGCCCACATTCAATATAATAGTAGATTTGGATAGTTAGAAGGCACGACTGTGATATAATGTTAAGGAATAGCTGTGTAAAAGAAGCGCAGTGTGCAACCAGCGTCTGATGGCTGGGGGAAGGCAAGTGGCCAGTGAAAAAATATATAAAGTACCTGCCAGACTGACCTACTGCAATTCGGTTGCATAGTGCAAGTATTATTATGAGACAGGGTACTTATTGCAGGTGACTAGCCTAACCTGTCATTTGACAGTACTGTTGTATTGCAAATTGACAGCTTCAGTTTCTGGAGAGGGATGGGATAAGGCAAGTGGTAAGTTGAATCAAAAAGTAACTAGCCGGTTACTGATCTGCAAGTAATTGCACTATGCGGTTGCACTGTGTAACCACCGCATTACTGCCGTACAGCTACCGCATAATAATTTTACGGATATTTCCCAAATTTTTTCTTGTCATCATTTCATTTTTTCATCAAGTTCATACAACAATTTATCTACTGTTTATGGGTATGTATGCATGGCAAAGATGTTGGTTTTACTTTAAATTGATTATTAATGAAATATTGGACGAGAGTATGGTGTTAGCTAATTTTTAAAACCGACATTCAAATTCAATAGGGCAATTTACTTACTACTGATTCGGACAAAATATTATCACCTAAAGGAGATTGTAAATTAGATTTTTCTGAGTATCTAAAATCAATTCAAATCAATACTATTTGACTCTATGTAGGTACATATCTATTGAATACAACAATGTATTATGTATTAAAAATAGTGAAGTAATAGTGCATGTCTGTCTATATTTGAGCCGGCAATCTATCTGGTCTAGACTTTAGTCAGATCCGGCACATAATAATACTGCATTATCACAATTCATTATTATATAACACTATTATTACAGAATTTAGTTTGTTTACGCATTATTGGTTTTTATCCCCAATTTGACAAAATAAGGGTTCATAAATCATTCAGAGTGCCGAAGAAGCCTTCTAAGTATAAGCGGAGGCTGAACGCCCTCTTTATGAATGGGTTGTTATTGTCCTTGTAATAATTATACAAATTACAGAAACGGTCTTCGTCTTTTAAGGAGTAAACAGAGGCGTGTCTTCGTAAATCATCACATTGATGAAACAATCAATAACCCACACCGAACATATTGTAAAAATTGCACAACCTAGGTTACATATAAAAAGGTAGTATGTACCTTCTATTAAGATGTAATAATGGGTACACATTTAAAATCGAATAAAAAACCTATAAACATATGTATATTGTTTCCATCATTCAATTAAATTCACATAGGGATATAAAAAGTCAATAAACATTTATAGTAAAGTACAATTGAAAAAGTTTACCTTGTTATAAATAAACAAGGATTCAAACCTGCATTTTCTGGATTGAGCATACTCATTAACCAATTAACCTAACTGTCTATAAGGCAACTTCTTATTGTAAAAATATATAAGAAGCTGAAATAAATACAGAATCCTGAATGAGTTTATTCCTATAATGAAGTAGATAATATTTTTTTTCGGGATTGTTCCAATTAATTACCTTTTAATCAAATTGGTTATATACCTTAAGAGTAAACATTCTAATTCAGAGTAACGGTTTGGATAACGTTAAATCTATGAATAATTCATAATTTTCAAATTCCTGACATATTTCATGAAATGGTAAAATTCTATAATCGCTCGACAAAATTTATAAATTGAAAACCAACACACTAATTAAGCAGCTATTTATCAAGACGTGTCATATAAAAAGAATTGTAAGTACTTATTTGAAGTTTTTAGTATGTTACAGCATAATATCCCCTTAGATTTCACCTCGTTATCTATTATATTATGTTACTACTAAACCTCGTCCAAAAGGATGAAAAAACAGCTTTTTTGTTGCTCACAATCATAGAGCACTGCTTGGGTTACAGTTTTATTATAAGTATTGGTTTATTATATTGTAATTTGCATTCAACTTTATAGTTCATCCCATGAATATGATGATTAAAGTATGATAAGTGTAGATGTACGTCATGTTTTGTGTAAATTGATTTGATCGGTTATTACGACTGGTAGATCGGGAATAATTTTAATAAAATCCCGATCGATCGTCTTGATCCTGTTTTCCTTAATTGTAAGATAAATACTGATTATTAAATCGATTACCTGTGAAACTAGTAATAGTTAAGATTACCGACAGAGAATAACTTACAACTAACACGTTGCTGTGTCTAAAAAAACCACAAATTTGTAAAAACACTCTCAAAAAGCCACCCAGGACGCATATAAAATAATAATATTGCTGTTGTTTCATTAACTTATATTATTTGTGCAATTTTTCACAATCAACAATATAATATTGTGTCGGTACAATTAATTAAAAAAATTGAATACCACCCAACGCAATACTGTAGTATGGATTCAAATCTTTGACCTGTTATTACAACTGGCAGATCGGGATAATTTTATTAAAATCCCAGGTTTACTCTGATTTCCTGTATTGTAAGGTAAATACTGATTATTAAGTCGGTGACTTGTGTAACTAGTAATAGTTAAGATCATCGACAAACAATAAATTAACACGTTGTTGTCTAAAAAACAAAACAAAAAAAAGCGTCAGGGCGCAGAGAGAGAGAGAGAATAGTTGCAGAGATCTAATACGTCAAAGCACTTCACCACTCCCACTTGGACTAGGTATTATTTTTTTATTTATTTTGGCATTAAGACACTCTCCCCTAAATGTGGATATTGTAATTGATAGTACATTTGAAGGCGGTGATTATTTGTGTTTGTTGAGACAGCCAGTTTAATAAGGCGGATCCGAGGACTGTTAATTGGCAGACTGTAAGATAGTAAGTAAGAGTGGGTAGAAATACTACAAGCACAGTGTATAGAGACAGACAGTGAGTATTAATTGAGTGACTAAATATAAAAGCTGCTGCACCCATATAATACAATATTGCACGTGGGAACAATGTGAGCCTGTTTTGTAACAACCAAACCGCGTGAATCATAAATATCGACAACCTCTTTATTATATACGCCCCGATAAATATTCATTTTACCATAAACCGGTACAAACTCTACACTTTCAAGTGATCCAATTGTGTTGCAAATCTGTGGTGAAATTCGCAAGAGCACTAGTGGATAAAATCAAATAGTGTATTATGTGCAATTACACGCTCAGAGGATACGTATTATTAGACTGCTTAATCGGTGTAATCTTAATTTATTAAAAAAAAATTTTAAACAGATTGTTACAATAGTATGTATATGTGATGACAATACTCCAAGCGAACCCTCCGATAATAGGGTCTACCTTTATATTTATTTATTTAATTGAATATTAACGCTCGTGAGTGTTTTCTTACACAGTAGACAAAAACAAAATATTGTGGAAATAAGAAAAGTCAAGTATAGTATTACTATATAAATATATAAAAAAAACAAAGACGTGTAGGAGATAATCAGCCATAAAAGATCTCGCACCTTCACAAGCCCTATAGGTGGCAGAATTTGTGGAAAAGAGATCACCCATATGCTCATATTCGTTCCCAAGTCGTTGCAATCTATTCAAAGGAGAATGGAAGAGGAATATTGTGGATAGAATGGAAAATTTTGAGTTTAGTTTGGGGACTTTAAAGTTAATACGCGCATGAATATTTTTAATTGTATTTTTTTAATGTTATGCTTGGTTTTTTTTTAATAGGAAAGCTATATTTTGAGCTTTGATTTTATTTTGGCTTTACAAATGGAAAACGAATTTCTAATCAAGCAGTATCATGTCATGTCTTCGATTTTTTTAACAAAAGCAATAAATATTATGTACCAAACCAAATTCTTCCTTGCATACAATTCGTTAAAACTCCGGAGTGACATATCGTTTTTGCGTATTCCATTTCTCATGATTAAGAGACGGTGATTGGATAATTCTATCAGGGTATGGTCGTACTAATACTTTGTTTAATCTACTAATTAGGGTTATTGACATCTTGAATAAGAGAGGTTGGAGATGAGTTTATAATTTGTTTCTACGTGTTTTATCGGTTTCCCGTATTTTTATGATTTTCTCTTATTATTACAATCTATTGCACACCTTGATACAGAACCTCAAACAAGAGGCCAGAAAAAAGCGCCCATTTTTTGATTCATTCAAAATCAAAACATCTGTTTTTAGATATGCGATGGATATTATGATATTGTGGAACTATTATGGTAGTTTTATTACAACGAGTGAATTTTGAAATGTTAGATAGACTTGGATCATACAATCTATTTTCGGTATACGGGGGCGTATTTATTTTTTCGTCAGCAACGTAAAATATGCCAAAATAGAGCTGTGGAGATATAAACAGATATTTTCATCCCATGTGACTGAAACCCGGTCCAGTGACTTTGACGCAATTTCGCACATACAGTATTTTTTACACTTGAACATCACAAGATTGTAATATCAATACGAATGTATTTAATTTGCTTCATATAAAACCATAAACTTTATTTTGACTAAACAGTTTTCTTATTGATACTAGCATCATTCAAGTGAACAAATTGTAATTTTATTAATTGTAACACGTAACGATACTTTTTTTTATTCTCATAAAAGAATAGTAATGATGTAGTAAATACAAGAGATATTTTGCAGTGAGAACCTACATACATTTCTACTACGCATTACTTTAGTTACATTTAAACCCTTTGAAGAGGTTTAAATAGGGCAATTGAATATAAGGTCATATATACGAAAAAATGGGATGATGAATAATGACAACAGTCGTGAGGTACAAATTATTATTTGTTTCATAAGTTTGTACAGCAAATTTAAAATTTACAGCCGTGAATAATCAGTGATCACACTGCAATATTATTAATCTACGTGCGGAATTTAAAATGTGACATTTTCTCTATAACCAGAGAAAATTCAAACATATGTATATATTTGAATTGTTTATTTTAAAAACCAACCAACCAACAAAAAAAATTCAAATGCCGCTCGATTACCGTTTTTTAAAGGTATCGCTTAATGCAAAAAGCAAATACTTGGTTAGTCAAGTTCATTTTTCGTTTTATATTTGAAGTCACTAATCAAATTAATATATCTCATAAGTAGACCTAGGCGGAGAAAGTGCAAAAACCGATTTTGATTAAATTTTTAAAAAATATTAATGCCTTAATAAGCAGTAATTATGTTAAATCAATGAATTATTTATTAATTAATTTGATGGTAAGTTAACGTCATATGACAATATAAATCTTGGGGCTGATTTACGTACATTGATAAGTACAGCCTACAACAAATTTCACCTTGAAAATTCATACATTGTTGAATTTTTTCAAAGTACAACTCCACTGCATAATCTGATCTATCCAAAGTTTATTTCTTTTTTATTTATTATATTAAATTAAATCGGTTTGGCACTTTCGCCCTCTAAGTCTGCTAATAAGACATTCAGTTTATTTCGGTAACCAGTCAAGTGCAAACTTTTTTAAACACAGACTTTAACAAATGGAAAATTTTCTAGTATGTTTGTTAGGTTACTTAGGCAGTTTACTTTGATATACTCAAATTTCGCTTAACCGGTTTCTGAAGTAAGGAGATCTGCTTCGAGTATTTTAAAAGATGGTATCAAAAAACCCTCCGTGAAGGGTGATATGTTCCTCTCAATATAAATAATTTGAAGGAATGATTGGTGATAGTGATAGTATGTATATAATAGGAATATGTTGAGCAAGCTATGTCACGCGCGAGCTCCGTGAGCAAGTCAGCCAAGTCAAGCCAAGTAACTAAGAGTCAAGTAACCAAGTAACAGTCTAGCGACCAACTCCTCAACCGGTCCTGCTGCTTTTATAATCATCTTACAGCTACAGCTGTTTGTTCACCACTATAGTGGGTATACCCATTGTTACTACTGCCACTATCACTAACACCATTGCACACAATCACAACCAAACCGCTACAAACTCAATGCATTAATATTATATCGATGGCTCCATACACACGTAAACCTAACTACTAAAAAAATCGTTTTTGGGTTCATCGATAATACAATCAGAAGCTTGTTTATAAATACATATATGTATGTAATAATATACAGAGTGGACTCGAACAAATAAAAAATTAATTGACTAATAATATAATAGCTTAGTCACAGAGATGTGTCAAGATCAAACGAATATTAATCTATTCTAATTTCTTATTAATCCACTCATATGAAGATATTCGACTTTATTCGTTACCGCTGATAAGAATGCCAGACAACTGGAGGTATAAATATACAGATGGCGGATCAAATAGACGAATATGAGTGAGTGTTGCCTGTCAAACTCATCCACTTGTCCGGCCTTCTAATATCGGTGGTGGCACTTTATTTATGATTAATCCAGCTTTATATGTACTACTGTTTCTCAGATTTTTTCTTTAGTTTCAGTCTTTCAGTTTGGTCTTTAAGAGAATGGAGCAATATAATATGTATTATACTACAGTATTCGTTTGACTTTGGCACATCTCTACTTGGTCATATTCAATGGCGTAAAGCTTGGTATTCCTAGGCGAGCGTCGCCGTAAACGTACACCGTAAAAACGGTAATAGAGTTGCTTTGCTGTACTTTTGATCGTTTTCTGGTTAATTATTTCCTCGCCCGAGGCTCAGACGAGGCATTAACTAACAAAAAACCGACCATAAGTGTAGCTAAGTAATCCTACTATCGTATTTGAGGTGTACGTTTACACTACTTAACTGAAAGTATTAAAGGGGGTCGCAAAATAAGTGTTTTTTTTATTATACTAGGTATGTATGTATGTTACTTCACTGTTAGTATTCGATAATTAATTGATGATAATATCAATATTCTTCTATAATTAAAATGTAGATTCGTTTTTGTGTTACTAACCAATCTATATTATCATTAATATTAAAAAAGGTGAAATAAAAACGCTTATGTGAATATATCGTCGATAAAAAATGATATTTTTAACTGCTATCTCAAAATAACAAATGGTTAAAATAGAAAATAATGAAAAGCATGAGAAAATAACAATAATGTGGAAACTATCATATAACGCGTTTCAAGTACAATTGCGCAAGCTTTTTCTAAATACATAGAAATTAAAAAATAAGCTTGTTAGTACATAACATGAAACAAATTTAATTATCATTAGTATCGATTGAGTAAAAATGTGACCGATTCAAATCTAGCTTTAGTCATCACTGCAATAATCCACTAAGTGGAATCAGGAATAATTGAGATTTGAATACGATTTTTACGATCATTTTAATAATTATTTGTGTTGGGTGTATTTAAATGACTACAAGTAAGCGCCGACTAGAAGAACTGGTGTTACGAAAGTTACTCTTAACCACAGTAACAACAACTCAGCCATCAAAGTCACCTGACAAAGCCTCTATTTATATACTCCATTCTCATGCAGCAGCCTTAACAATTACACTATGCCGCAATTCACTGTTACTCAATAAGGATACTACTTGTGGGATATTGTTAATAATAAAATTATATTTATTATCATTGAACATTGTATTCATTCTGGGTTTTTTACATATATAATTCATTCAAATATTTGTTTTACTATAATAATATTTAGTATAGAGTTTCTTGTATTTACGTTATGGGTAGTAATTCCGCTGTTTTCATAAATAACCTCATAATAGTTAAAATTTACTACAAGCGAACTTTAACGATCGTCGCAATCAATTCGCAACGATACTACTTTACAAAAGCACCGCTTTTACCGGTGTGTTCCTTGTATCTTTCTATAACGGTGCTTGAACTAAAGATTACACTTAATACAAATTATGTAGGGGAAAAGACTAAATTTAATATTTTTATAAGATAAACACGTGTATAGGAAAAGAACTCGAAGTCCGACTTGATACATTACATAAAAACTGTATTTTATATTGAGTTTTATAAA
Source organism: Agraylea sexmaculata (assembly GCA_022606485.1). NCBI lineage: Eukaryota > Metazoa > Arthropoda > Insecta > Trichoptera > Hydroptilidae > Agraylea > Agraylea sexmaculata. The sequence continues at coordinate 49,498 of JAGTTH010003130.1, forward strand.
ATTAAGGCTTACCCAAATCACACGATTGAAATGTATTTGATTGTGTTTGAAAACTCACCTGAAAGAAAATAAAATATAATTATTAGAAACATTTTTTTATAATTCATACACATAGTTACAAATACTGCGGTCATGTATTCAAATTTAGATCGAATCAAAACAATATCGTTTGGCTATTAATTATGATCGGAGGTTTACTCTGATATCCTAAATTATAAAGTGGATCTCGAGGAGATTATTAAAATAGACAAAGCCTCCCTGGTAAACTTACCGTAATCAATATAATTGTAATATTTAAATAGATAACCAGACAAAAACTAAATACCAGCATATAGTAAATATCCTCTCGGCGCTTAAGCTCTTTTCTAGGCGAGCGTCGCCGTAAACATACACCGTAAAGACGGTAATAAAAGTTGCTTTTTTGTACTTTTGATCGGTTTTTTTGTTAATTAGTGCCTCGCCCGAGGCTCAGGCGTGGCATTAACTAACAATAATCCGATCACAAGTGTAGTAACTACTATCGTATTTAATCCATTACTTTACATACGTATTCAATACAAATCTTAGTTATTTCAAGTCCACCCTGTATATTTAATAGTGTATGAAATGAACCTAACTATTTAAATAAAGTGAACATGGACCAGTTTATTTTTAACTTTAGCAACTAATAAAAAGGCTATAATCAATATAGGACTGTGGTGGTAAATAGGTTTTAGGGACAATGAGTCAAAGGTAATAAATGTATTTGCAATATATATATATATATATATATATATATATATATATATATATATATATATATATATATATATATATAAAACATATATATATATAAATATATATGTCATATTGTGTGTAGTATTTTAGCACTGTTGGCAAGAAGTGCTAATTGTATGATAAATACATATTAAAAAACGTACGTTTCGATAACCGGTCGAATGCATCGCTAATGATGAACCCGGACACTATTATTCATTTATATACGATACGCGTAACTGTTAAAAAATATTCAATGAAAAGTTTGAGATTGGGTTAATGACGGATAAAGAATATAGAATACAGATAAAAAGCCAGACAGAAGCAATTATCATTGTTCTAATGATAGGATTAAACTAACAAGTTTTTTTAAGAATTCTCAATTCTGAATAATATTTTTTTCATAATATGCATTTGTAGGTAATAAACACGTGTCTATTGACAATAATATACATACATTTTCGACCAAATCTAAATAAAATTCTTATGATTATAGATGCATTTTCCGTGTGTTTTATTTAAATTACATATTCTAAAAAAAGAAAGGCCAGGAAGATGATTCAAGTTATTGAATCATGTTTTTTTACATACAAAGTTTTTCTTAAATGTCAAAGTTTATTTGTCTGACGCCTCAGCTTCAGAAAGCCTTTTTCTTTATAATTTTTATCAATTGTGTGTGAATTCATTGTCTGTCGGTAATATTAACTATTACGTAACTTTATTATATTATAAAAAAATCATTCCACAATTGACTTATCCACTAAGCTAACGAAGCGATTGATAGCATCATCAGCATAGATATAAACATATGATATCGAGTGGCTAAATGCAAATTTAGTTCAAGTGGATCAAGTGGCCAAAAACAACAGTTACCTGGCAAATATTATACTATAAACATCTCTCTTCATATCTTCAGTTATATTTCACAGTAAAATGGGTAAATGCATTGTTACTACATGTCATATGGACTCAAACATACACTCAAATACATCTAGGCTCACTTTTCTAACAAAGACTACTTCTTTAACATGTTTTAAATATTATTGCGTTTTAATCATCAAAGTATTATCACAGCCACTCTCAGGGATCACTAGAAATGTGTTGAGTGAGAGAGACACGCTTAAGCCTTTATCAAATAGGAGAGAAGGGTGCAAGAATACGGTAAATTGCACGAATTATTTATATGTAATGCGGTATCTATGATCATCAAAAATTAAGGTTAATCTGCTTTAAAGGAACATTCAGTGTTGTAACATTTTAATGGTTGTTTATTCTGTGAAGGTTTCGTTGGTGTATTTGGGAAGTTCCTAAATGGAAA
>JAGTTH010003132.1:0-19502 GCA_022606485.1 Agraylea sexmaculata
TTTCACTACTTGATAGAAGTCACTGATATTCAAATTGAGATTCGCACTTCTACTTTTATTTTGAGATTGGCTGAAATCTTGAAATCTTTTAAAATACTTAAAAAAGATCCTACTCCTAAGTTTAATTCGGACTTAAAACGTTGTATCAAGGAATTAACTTCTTTATTTAAGGATCTTAACACTTTTTCTTTAATTAATTCAAATCCTCAATGTCCCAGATTATACGGCTTACCAAAGGTCCATAAACCTAATATCCCCTTCAGACCGGTTGTCTCTTATAATTCAGCTCCTTGTTATAATTTAGCCAAAACATGTAACCATTTCATAAAAAATCTATTAGACTTCACACCAAAGTTTACAATCAAAAATTCCCTCGAATTAATTGATAAAATTAAACATTTAAAATTAAAATCTAATTATATTTTTGTTTCTTTCGATGTCGTTAGTCTCTTTACTAACGTTCCCTTGTCTGATTTAAAAACGTCACTACATCATTTCATTAATAGTAAACCATTAGAAAGTGATATTTCTCGTGATTTAATAAAAGTCATAGATTTATGTATAAATCAAAATTACTTTAAATTTAATGACACTATTTATGAACAAATTAATGGATTAGCGATGGGAAGCCCAGTATCCCCAATACTAGCGGATTTTTACATGGATCATCTAGAAAAGACCATTTCTAAATTACCCGGCTTTATTAATATACTTTCGTATCATAGATACGTAGACGATATTTTTTGTATTTGGACAGGTACGAGAAGACAATTAGATTCCTTTTTCAACGCGTTAAACAACATTTCAGACGATATTAAATTTACTATGGAAATTGGCGGTTCCAAAATTAACTTCCTCGATCTAACTTTGTCCAACTTAAATAATAATTTAGATTTCAATATTTATAGAAAAGCTACTTTCAGCGATAACATTATACACGCCACCTCAAATCACCATATTGCACACAAGTTGTCAACTTTTCATTCTCTATTACATAGACTCATTAGTGTACCGTTGTCTAAACATAACTTCAATTATGAATTAAAAACTATAAAATCATTAGCTATGAACAACGGTTATAAAAGTATATTAATCGATAAATTAATTTTAAATAAATACAAAAAAAGATCCATGTTAGAATTGACTCCTGGGCTTACTCAAAACACTTCTGAAACCCATTGGAGACGTTTGTCATTTATTCCGGCAACTGCTAATAAATTGACTAAACTCTTCAATGATAACGACTTAAAAATAGGTTTCTATAACTCTTATAGTTTAGGAAAGATCTTGATTAATAACAAAGATAAAGTAGACCCCATGTTAAAAAACGGAATTTATAATATTAGTTGTGCAGATTGCCCCGCTCAATACGTTGGTCGTACGATGAGATCCTTCGAAGTACGGAAAAAAGAGCATTTAGCTGCTCTTAGGTTAGGACACATAGAAAAATCCAACGTTGCTAAACATTGTATGGATAGCAAACATTTTAATACTCCAATTTTTAAACCTATACACACTAACATCTCACGTTTTAACAAACTTGCGAAATTAGAAATTTTAGAAATCAACAAACTGTTGATTAACCCAAGTGTCCTGACCATGAATGTGCAAGTGGACTTCCCGTTTTCACCACTGTTAAACACACTCAAAAATTCACAACTTTCTCGCAAAACGGACCATTCGTTATAGTTGTTTTATTAAATTTATTCAGTTACGGCTTGACAATGACTCCGGGCGGAGTCGAAACGCGTAGCCAATCTCAAAATAAAAGTAGAAGTGCGAATCTCAATTTGAATATCAGTGACTTCTATCAAGTAATGAAAGAAGATAATTTAAATAAAAAAAAAAAAAAAAAAAAAAAGAGAACAATTGTTTGATATTTTATTATTATTTTCTCAGACATATCGGTTGTAAAACAAGCAATTGCCTCCGTGTCTAAAGCTGCAATTTGCAACGTCCGGTTTTTATTCATTTAGGGTCAATAAATTTATTTTTATATGTATTTTATCGATCTGAGATTTGAAAAAAAAATGCTAAAATGTAGAAGTTCAAATTCACATTCCAGACGTGTTCCCACTGATATTTTGTATTATATTTTATACATTATAAGTTAACGATGAATAAACATGATAGTCATGTAAAATAGGCGAGAAATTGAATGTGTTCAATGAATAATGAATAGTTATTACACGCACATTATGAAGATATTATTATGAGATAGATCATTCTTAACCAGGAAATATGCACAATATATTACAAATAATATAATTAACATGTATACGATAATATATCATACAAAATTTAGTTACTAAGTCAACTGATTTCCTTATTTGTGTAAGATTGACAGAATATATCCAATTTACATTTTTTGAATAACCTAAAACTTATAATATCAGATAATCAAAGTTATTCGCAGTATTCTAGATTTAATTTTTCATTCACAAAACTTGTTTAAATAAAATTAACCTTTACCTATTAAGAATAACCATGGTGATTATTTGTAATTAAGACTTATTTAAGGTTACCATTCCGCGCATTATTAATTTTATATATGAAAATTCCCTTCTCTTTTAGTAAAGACTTATTATATACAAAACTTATATTACACTTCAATGAATTCATTCATTATAATTATTTAATGAGTCATTGATGGTTTGCAATTATTAATTTTAATATACATTGAACATAAACATTGTAAGTAATTTGAGAATGATTTTGAAATTTATTTTTGGTTACCATTCCGCATATTATTAATATTATTCATCCATTATAATTATTTAACGAATCATTGATGGTTTACAATAATGTATTATTTTTTATTAATATAATGATGATTTTGTAATTTAGGCTTATTTTTTGTTACTCAACCCTGAGATTATTCATAAATTAATTAATTATTGATTATTCTTTACTCCATAAATGATTATTTAATGAGTCATTGATGTTTTGCAATAACTAAACACAGTCATTAACGTAAATATTTTTTGCGGTTAAATAAATAAATTATATGATGTTTTACAGATGTGTGGTTAATCATCAGTTTCCTTCACATATTCCTTCTCCATTATTTTTTTTTAATTGTTATAAAATTATTCTTCTAAATATTATTAAACATATAGCATCAAGTGAATTATTTAAGTCCATAGAGGTCAAACAAATATTTTCCTTTCCATTCGAGTGCATATAAGCTTGCAATGTAATTGTAATACAATGAGAATTATTATGTGTGGAAATCAATCGTAAATACCTGAAGTGGTTCTCATCAGCATCCGACTGGACTGTGAGATAAGATGATAGGGTATTGTTTATATGTATGAAAAGAATGAAAGTCATGTGAGAAGGAACACCATTGTTTCACCATGATGATGATGATGATGGCGGCCATACATTCTCACGACAATCATTACTACAGACAGACATACAGACTTTTTGCAATAACGGCTCTACTTAATACCGGGATTAAATTAAGCCAAATATATAACATGCAATCGCAAATCAATACGTTTAGCAAGAAAGTACGCTTTGAAATAGAAAGCCATTTTTTTTGCATGATATTTGCATTGAAAAGATGTGTTTTTTAGTGTCGGCGTCATAATATATTTTTTGTTACGTTCACACGATCGCTTTTCATTCCAGTCTTCGTTTTCCCAATGTACCGTTTGGATACGATTAATTATAGTTATTTGCGAGGGAAAAACCTATTCTATTGTAATAAAATAATTTATGCACAAAATAAATGAAGAAGGGGAAATGCACAATGATGGAAAAAGGAAAAATGAAAAAATCATTATATCATACTTTATCTCATCTGCGGATTTAATTTTCACAAAATTAAAAAGTATATTTAGATATCAATCTTAATTCAGTAGATTATTGTATGCATACGATTAAGAACTTTTTTACAAATACAGGAAAGGAAAATCTACACGATAAGACAATTACTATTATATGTATACAAACATCATTATTTTGAAAAACCATTTGACAATTATAAAAAATATATAGGTAATAAAAATAATGTAAAATATATAGGTTGGATTCGTTATCACATCACTAGACCTGGACTCCCAGAACCGGTTTTTATATTTGGACACTGCAACGGTTACATTTTAATTATATTGTATAGATTATATACATTTTAATATATATCAACATATTAAAATGATCATTACACATCACTATTAATATTATTTTTATATTTATTTATTCTTTAATATATTTTTCACATATTCTTGCGATACCCTATCACCCCCTAAAATTTTCTCAGTTAATTCAAGTCAACTCTGTATATTATGTTCGTCCAGAATTTATTTGGGGTAGTTAATAAGTAGAATGAAAACAAAATATTGTATAATTTTTTTTAAATATTCATCGATGATATGTATCTTCTCTATAGTATGTATGTGAAAACTGATATCCAGTATTTGCATTTTTTGCAACAGTGAAAATGTGTTCTTGTTGAAATAGATACGGATCTTGGTAGTCGAGCATTTTGTATGAGGCACATGACTTTCCCATCTGCCTTTTCTCCATTTCTCTTCTAAAATACATAAATATAGTTGTTACTCCATATTCGGACCTGGAAGATGATCATCTTAACGATGATCTACACCGGTATTTGAAGCAATTTGGAAATCTGAAACGTGATTCCGGTCTTCTAACACCGTTAAATTAGTTTTATAAAATTGCTACCAACACACAATATAAATGCAACGCTCGTTAATAATTATTATGTTGTTGAATTGTAAAAAAAACCTCTGGATTGTATGGCGAATTTTGTAACGGTACAAAATAATCACACTGTGAAATTGTAATTGCAAAAATAGACATGTAAAAGTAAATTGTACTAATGATAGATATTACTAATAACGTGTAGTCATCTCTTAATACTTGAAAGCACTTAGAAAATCAAATAAAATTTGTGGAAATTACATACTATATCTATCATTAATAAGGAATTTCACTAAGACGTCGATAAATATATATTGTATTAGTTTTGGATGTGATTAAATTTACTTTTTTGGTGCTTTTAATTATTAAGTAAATTAAAATACATATAAAATAAATAATAATGGGATTCGAATTCTGTAAAACATACAAAAAATATGTATATTTCAAATTAAAATATTGATTGCCAAAGAGATTCAAGCTTTTCATCAAGCATATAAATAAAATTTTGAAACTTGTGGAAATCGAAATTCTCATTCTTAAAAATACCTTATTTATTTTATAAAACCGATTATTATTAATCTATAACCAATCAAAGGTATGGTAAATTTAAATTTATTAAATCTCAGATTCTTAAAAAGTTAATTATTATTAATAATAGAGACATGATTATATTGTATTCGGGATCATTTGTCTAATTTTTGATATCCCGAATTTATAATTACATACACATGATATAATTCAATTTAAAAATATTAACTCTCTAATTAAACTCTATTATTTTTATTGAATTTATTAAATATATACTTAACAAATAATTTATCTAAATAGCATTTTAATGCTATGACGCAACCAACAACAATGAAACCGCCTAATATGAACACGCGTTTCCTGTTACTAATGTATATTTATCAGGACAACTAATAAATTAAAAAATACTTTTAAATACAATTTAGAAATTGGTAAAAAGTGAATCGTTTGATTTGAGTGTTTGAGGAAATCACACAGGCAATTTTTATTTAATTATTAATTAGCAATTTGAATACAATTTTAATCGTATACAATTAAGGTGCGACTATACCAAAAAGAAAATCAATTATGAAGAAGAAAAAAAAATCTATTATCATTTTAAACGTTTCACGGTGTTGATTGTTTGTACAAATTTTCGGCTAGTTTTCTTTGTTGTGAATTTTTGTATCAATGAATAAAGATGATAAAACTCACAAACACGCGTTAAAGTGAAGTGATTTATTAAAACTTCCCATTTGTATATTTTACCACTGTTTCAAAATATGAGAAAGTTATTCGAATTTCTTCAGTTAATACTATGTGAGTTATGAATAAAAAAACATGTTATTTCGATTAGGGAAAATTTTCTCCTAGGATTTATTCATACCAAATAAAGTAAGTCTTTACAAAAGTAAGAAAGAACACCTTCACTCTTCACTTTGGAATAAGGGCGTATACAAAAACAATATGTATCTTTAATATGATGGAGTATTTGACAGATAAATGCTCACAATAGAATATCTAACAATGATATCCATAAGTTTTTTAACACAGTTAAATTGAGAAATATCGAATTTCTTTTAAAAAGTAATTTTATGATGAAAGGGCGTATCCGGTTCGTTATCCGCCCCTATTCCAGCCAGCTCCTGATTTTTTTGCGATTCCTTATCTCATTTATTGTCATTTGACTGGATTAGATTTTTACTGAACTCTAACAGCCTTCCTAATTTTTTTCCATATTTCAAAGTTTTGAGATAATGGCGAATTAGTGAAAAAAAAAGACAGAACATTAACAGAACTATAAATTTATGGTATACATTTTATGTGGGTTTTTGTATTTTTTCCCATAAATTATGTTATGACTTATTAATTATTTTAAATATCAATTGATTATACTCCGTATTAAAATAAGTAAAAGACTATAACTTAATATTGTAACATTTAATCATAATGTATTAAAACATTGTTTGCAAATTATATTTAATTAAGAAATTGTATAAAAAATGGTATACATTTGAATAATTTGCAATGTGGTATAAGTCAATGACTTCTTTTATCTTTCCAAATATAACACAATTATAAAAAAATTAACTCTATTTTAACTACAAGAACTAACTTAATAACAGAAACTATGTATGTATGAAATGTAAATTTATTTTCTCACGAAATATCGATGATACGCCTAAGTGCGTTTTGGCAGTAGATAAAGTAATAAAAAACATATAAAAATGTATCCCTAACTCAAAATCGTCATAATATAACTTAGTGCATTTTAGCATAATAACTTAAATATAATATTTATTATACTATGTTATCTTCGATGTCGGTGATAATGATAAACCACACACTTTTTATTTAAATGTACTGGTGGAAATAAGAATATTGTATGACTTATTTCCACAAAGACTGCACACTGAATGAGCTAAGTAAATTAAGGCTTCATTTCTCAATGAATGCGATTCAAACCCCCCGCTTGTTGGGGTTGAGGGATGACGCAGGCGCCAAGGGTTGGATCGATGGAAAATGGGAACCGCAATGCTTGTGCGCTTTAACAACCTTAGTCAACCCTGACATCGCAAAACACACACGTCTTACAACCTAAACACCACAATAACACTAATGTAATAAACACTACCTGAGCTACTCGATAGTTATAATTAGTGTCGATCGCATAATTCCCTTATTGGGCATCGGATCGACACGTGAATGGGAGATTGAATACTCCCGAACAAAGCAGGCATGGACGAATGCAGTAACTTAATATATGACGAAACCGGTGGTCAAATTGAAATGGTATGTATCTTGAATAATATTTGATAACTAAAATACCAGACAAAATGACCCAAGTCAATTATATACACCCAACAATCATGAGATGTGCACTTCAATAATATTTACAGTCATTATCAATATGAAATAGTCCTAAAGTGCACTTTTTTATTTAAATTTACAATTTTTTTAAATTCTTAATTACAACAAAATAATCTTACATGTCTTACAACCGAAGAAACAATTCAATCAATGCATGAATCCTTTCCTATTCGTATATTTTCTAGTTGTCTTAATCAGAATTAATCTTCATATATCAGGTGACATAATGCTGTCTTTAGACTATTTTTAAAGACAACGTTTATGCAAAAAAATATACCTAAAATCATAGAGGAGGAAATTAGCAGCTTTATTTATAAAAAAAGCAAAATATGAATTGCAAATTATAATTTAAAAAAACCTTATACTATACCTATGTGTTTTGAGTCAATACAAGATTATATAAAATATTCATTTATAGTTTTTATACACCCTTAATGATGATTTCTTTTAATATAAATATTGGTCCAGTGAAAGCTCTGTTTTTTAATTATAAATTTTCTATCTTCCAAATGTATTATTGGTTTAAATTTTTAATTAAAAACAACAGAAATGTGTTTTATGGTTGATCTATTCAATGTATGAAAAATGAAATATTGGCGAAAAATCTTTTGACACACGGTTTTTTTTACTTTAGTTACTATGCATATTTATATTTTTTCTTTTTTATACAGATACTCTTAATTTTTTTTATTATTATGATGTGTGAAATGCCGAGTATTGATTTGTTTTCCCCTGGTACGTAGAAGGAGGTATCTATTTTTAAGCACTGGAAAAACCTATGACATTGTCTTCATTCTTGTAAAAAATAGATTTCATAATTGCTTTAATAAAAAGCTTGTATATTGTTTTCACATCATGAAAATATTGAATGCATTGCTATTTTTTGGCACTATTTTATTAAAAAATCTTGAACCTTATTAACCACAATTAATTGATTTTTCGTTTATGAAGAGTGTCAACAGTTACTGCTGATATTTATCAATACAATTCAGTGAAATAATTAATAAAAAAAATCAAAATCTATAATATCACTCAGATAAATGTTAGATTTGAAAATATGTATTAATTGGTGATAATAATAATATGTGTATTGTTTTATGGAATTAATTGAAAAACCTGTATTTTTTTATTGTTTTGCTAACACCTACCTACCTACCTACCTAAGTAGGACTATAATTTAACTTATATTATTATTTTGAGAATAGTTTCACACACGATTATTACAAACGTAAACAATGGAAATTTCTTGTATGACTACATAATTTTAATGAACCTCATTAGGTTTTAAGGTGTTCGTTAGGAATTTTTTCACATTCCAATCCGCTCAAGTACAAATGGGATTGAGTTTTATACCGTGACTTACCGATTATGAAGAAAATACTTAAGATTTTTAAACAGAAATGCTAAAGAGTCTAACAATGGAGACTGAAATTGCAATGTTTTACGAGAGAAAGACTCGTTAAATCCACTGTTAAACTATGCGTAAACGTCTACCGTTCTTTTACAGTATGCAACTACATTAAAAATATTTTCTAAAATAGTCACCATAATTTTATCATAACCCAGATTTACCCAGCAACCTATGTGATTGTGTTTTTATTGAAAATTCAGTAATGTGTACTATTTAGACAGCGTGTGGTTTTTAAACTATGTGCTTGATTATTATAATTTTTTTAAATAAAATTTATTTTCAGGGTCAATCAGAATCAAGGGGGGCCCGAAAGCGTTCCACGACGCCTTCGGGAAAAGGAGCGTCAATGTCTTTTGGTTTTAAGAAAAAAGGATCTGGAAATAAAGCTTCTACTGCAACCACTGAAGATTCCCCAGTGGATAAAAACGGAAATGGAGGTTTGTGTAATTAGCCATTAACATTTTGTGAAGGCCCCAAATCGCATGTTTGGTACGTGTTAAACAACTTTGAGAATTGCCTTAATTTAGATTTAATCTTGATTACAGGATCGACTGAAGAACTCTGTTCTGGAAGTCCTGTATTGTCAGGTAGATCAACACCTTTAGCCCGACCCAGGAAGGAGGCTTCTGGACAACCACTGAGAACTAACAGGTAAATTAGTTAATTATCAATATAATTCATGATCAAATTTAATTTAATTATTTATTTTAGATTCGGTTTCCGTCAACCAGCCATACACAAGAGTGCCAAAGTAGCTGATGTGAATATAACAGCTGAACAAGTCATATCGGCAAATCATCGAGAACAAGAGATCAAGAATAATAATATTTTGAAAGGTAATGGTTGATTAATTTTTATAGCGGTTCATCGGTTTAAGAAAATAATCCAGACATCTTAACTATACAATAAGTATAATACTGAATAGATGAATTAAATTTAAAAAATGTACGTACCTACATATGATATGTATTGTTGTTATGTTAAGGTTTAATCTAAAAATTGGGAGAATTAAATTAAATCAAAGCCCAAGTCCTTTTTGATTGGTTAATACGTCTGGAAGATTGGGAATAATGTTAATAAAATCCTGATCGATCGTCTTGATCCCGATTTTACTCTGAAAGCCTGGATTGTAAGGTACATACTGAGGTGATTATTAAGTCGATGACCTGTGTGACTAGTAATAGTTAAGATCACCGACAGACAATTAACACGTTGAAGTGTATAAAAAACCTTCTCAAAAAGACCCTCTCAAATAAATATATAAATTTTAAAAAATCCAATCGTCTGTTTTGGTCCAGGTTTACTCTGATATATTATTATTAAGTCGGTAAATTGTCTAAAAAAAAACCAAATTTTTAAAAATTCTCTCAAAATCCCATACGCGTATAAATAAAAATATATAAATAACTGATAAAAATTCTGTGAAGGTAAAAAAATATATCTACTCATATGTTTCTTATATGCGATCTAATTTTCCAACGGCTGTGATTGGTTACAATATAATACTATAATATCATATATCACCAATCACAGCCATTTGCGGGAATTCAAGAAAATTATGATTCCTTCCTGTATATTGATAAAAAAAAATTTTAAAAAAATACCGTGACGCCTTCCCTATTGACGGGAGTCCCTTTATAAGGGGTTGGCCAGGCCACCTTGGCCTTTACAGGGAGAATATAGTAGAGATGGTTTCCCAGGCCACCACACAGCAATGAGTACTTAAGATCTAGTTTGCTAAGCTAGATCTACCAAGTGACTCCGGTGCCGTGAATCGAATATCCTGTTCAGTTATATCAGTTCCACTGCAGTTTACTCTGTGTTTTTATTAAATTCATTATGTGCGTTTAATTTTACAGAGAAGAAAGATCACAAAGCCAACAATGTGACGTTCGGTCTAATACCAACACAAATAGGAGCAACAGGCGTGGCTACAATAACTTCGCCTCCTCAAAAACCGGTCACCAAACAGACCGTCATCTTAACATATACAACAAAACAGTTTCCCGTGGCTCACAGTGGCGGCGCATTGAGAAGCAAGAGTCCAGGAGCTCCTATAAGAACAGCAAACTCATATAATGTTGCGCCCAGAAGTGTATCGGCTAGCAGAGCATATGGTTCTTCTTCATATGAGACAGGAGCTCCAAGATTGGGAACAGTTGGCAAATATACATTCCAGACTAACAACCTTCCGAGACCTCAAGTTCCCAAAGTTATGGACACGAAGAACGCCAAACAGGTATTAATTATTGCTGATGATAAACGTATACTAAAGCTAGCATATTGATGAAATGGTTATATTCCTTGTACCCATGCCATTTCTCTTTATAACCAACCAGTTTCATGATCGAATTACTATCGGATATCGATTCTTTCCTTTGTCGGATGCTGCAAAGACATTTACTGCCTTATTCCAATGTCAATAAAGGCATTTTTTCAATATTTTTTAATCGTTCTTAGAAATTTGGTACCCCGTTCGGATGGCTGAATCATTCGGATTATATTTTGAGAGGCATTTTCAAAATATGTGCATCATAAAAAAAGGACTAATCATTTGTGGAGTAGTATTTAGTATAATATAAAATGCTTTAACCCTTAATTCACAAGAGGTTTTTCATCTGTCTAATTAATATTTAAGAAAATCCAATTATGTTATAAACAAATATATAACAGCGTAATAGCTAAGGGAATAAAGCGTGTGGCTTTAATACATGGATTCAAATCCCGCTCAAATAAACATAAAATGATTTGATCGGTTATAACGACTGGGAGATCGGGAATAATATTAATAAAATCCCAATCAATCGCTTTGATCCAGGTTTACTCTGATTTCCTGGATTGTGAGGTATAATACTGAGGCGATTAACTATCAATAGTTAAGATCACCGACAGATAATGAATTAACACACGTTGTTTGTCTAAAAAATATATTTTATAAAATTCCTTCACTTCTATCGTTTGTTTGTAAAAATTAAAAAAAAACATCAATAATTAAAATAATAGCACTAGCCGATTGGGATATTTTAATAAAAAAATAAATCTTATGACAATCGTACAAAAACTTACAAAGGGAATAATCAGCTTATTTGAAGATTACATCCCTTGTATATTATGTAGAAAATTATATCGATTTGTCAACGATTTATTACAAGACAAATCCTGCTCATTTCATAAGGATAAAACTCTCGCATTATTATTATTTTTTTATTTATAATTTAGGTACCTTATCAATTGCAAGATCCGGCAACATCACTTCAAAGAAAATTTTGAATATTGAAAGCGCTTGAGGCGTGGTTTAATCTCATTTGAAAGCCATTTTTTAACCATCCATATCGAATCTATTATCGATATGGAAGTCGACAACGCGGAACAAAGTGGTTTTTTATCATCAAGATATAAACTGAAATAAGTGAAATTTTTCCACAATAATAAAGGCTTTTCCATGCTGATTAACTAATTATTATTTTGTAATTAATGAGGCGTACAAGGAAGTGAGAGTTATAACGTTAGTTAGTGCTATTTCGGTGACCGGTCAAATAATACAGGCGCTGTCTAAGAATGCATCATTACACCTTCTGAAAAGATCACTAGTCTCTTCTTTCACATCGAAATATTATTCATATGAATGAGCTTCATTAAAAAATATATTTTCTAGAATTAGATAATCTGGATTCTGTATTATAATAATATATTTGTGATCTAAACGAGGCTCGAAATGATGAAACGATCGGGACGATTTTGGATTAGGTACTAATCATTCCCATCACTATGTAATGGGAAATTTTGATGGTGCTGCCTTTTTACCATAGAAAAGTTTAGAAGCTTTGAAAGGATGATGCATGTATCTATTTTGGTGATAGTAAGTTTAAGTTCCGGATCTAGGCGATCTCTGCATTTAGAATTTAGATAGTGTTCCTTAGTCGGTTAGTGCACTCGTTTCTTTGGAGGAAGCTTGTTTTATACCATGACACTCTTCTCTTGCTCTGACCCTGATAATTTGCCCCAAGATGATGTCTATTTAATGCTTTAAAATATAAAAAAAACCATTATAATCTAATTCTTGTATTCTTGCCTTTCAGGTAGCAAACAACACGAGGAAAGTCTACGGGTCATCTAGAGAAGGTAGATATTGTATTTAATTTATTGTTATTATTTTAATACAAATTGCTGATTAATGCTCCAGGGTCCAGCACAGAAGATAGTGGTTTATCAGGCATGAGTGGACCAGGAAGTGCCAATAGTCAATGGTCTCCAACATCAGGAAGAAGGTATCAAAATCGAAGACCGAGGACATTAGAGATGGTCATGAAAGGAGATCATAATTTCCATTTAAGAGAACTCCAACTGAACGATTTAGACATCATGGGTATGTTTATTTTTTAATAATATAAATTAATTTATTTATTATTATTATATATATATATATATATATATATATATATATATATATATATATATATATATATATATATATATATATATATATAATTTAATTGTTTCCAGATGAGGCTATAATAACAGACGTGGACGTAATTCCGCTTCCCAAGCTTCCAAGCACTTTTGATAATGATCGTCGTTTCGAGAAGACTTCCACTTACCAAAGCAGCATCAGCACTTATACCAGATTACCGAAGAATAACACACCTTTGGATAATGTACCGGAACCTAGCAGGACAGTTATGTCAACTCTGGAACATTATAGAAATAGTAGGGATCCAGGGAGGACTACGTCTACTAGTATTTTAAGGGGAAGCACCTCGTCGTACGACTGTAAAGTAGGCGAAGAAAAAGTCAACAAAGACACAGCACAAAAAGAAATTACAAATAAATTGGTAATTATTTTTTAATTGATTATTTTTTGTAATAATTACTCAGTTAGTCTGAAGTGGCTTCGTCAAGTGGCCGCAATTTGTGAGACTTCCACTTAAGTAGTCTTCAATTAATGCCGACGAGACTGGCGAATTTCTTTTATTTTGAAAAAGCCAATATATAATTTTTATTATATAACGCGCATTGCGACTCGCTTTTCATAATTTCGACATTGAATCGAGATCATAGACCGAGACGGTGATATGTTTTTGACGAACGAAAATGAAATCTACGGACAGTCTTGTGTCTGCATTTAGCCAAAGTAGGCACATGGTATAATAAATGGTTTAAATTGTACAGGAATCTGGAACTAGTAGTGCTCTCCATACTCCCTTGACCAGGACTTCCAGTAAAGATTCCAGTCCATCAGTTAGAAGTGACGAAAGCCACATAAGCTCAGTAAGCGATCCCTGGACAAATCAGAACGCTGGAGAATCAATGGCATTGAGGTAAATAAAATCAATCACAAAGTAACAATAGCGACCTTGTTGGTATTTTTTTGATAAGGCTACAGTAACTAATAATTTATTATTACAGAATGAAATTAATTTAAGACTAATTTATTTATTGTTTCAGAGATGACATTTCCATTGGTTTGAGTCTCTCATCCAGCTGTGATGAAGATAAAGGGTTTAATAAAACATCTAAATCACCCAATTTTGTTGATCCTAAGCTTGACAATGAACCACAGGAATATGCAAAGCTCACACAACATCCTGTCATGATGAAATCTTTCAATTTAAGTCAGAATTCTTCAACGTTACAAAGCATTCTCATGAGCTGTAAGTACATTTGAAATTATATACTCAGTATGTATGAGTTTTTTTTATAATATTAATATTTTTTAGCTACAATGTCAGCTTCATTCTGCAGCACATCAACTAACTTAACACTAACTGATGATCCTAAATTAGCTTTATCCGCTTTGGCATCTTCTAACCAAAGTTTGATTGAAGATGAGACTTCTCCCGTGGATAGTCTCATCTCGTCAAGTTCAGAATCGAATAATGATTTACCGATTCTTGAAAAGGATGTAACAATTTCTTCTTCTGCTTATCACACTGCTGACAACCGTACGCTCGATGTAAATAATATGAAAGAATCCACAAGTATCGATGAAGAGAACATGAAAGAGAAGAATTCCAATGAAAAGTGAGTTTTTGTATAAAATTTCTTGTGAATTAAAATTAAACCATATTTTTTTCTTGTTAAATGGTATAAAATGTTATTATAGGTCATCATCACGGAATAAAAGTCCACATAGTCCTGGAACTCCTACTCATGCTTCGAATTCCTTATCACTCTCCGAGGGAAGAGATTTTCTTATCGATGATGAAATAGCTGATCAACCAGCACTTATATTTGAAGGTAACATTTTACTTTAGAACTAAATTGATAAATGAACGAAGTTTATTTTACAAATTTGCTTTTGATCTTTTAGCAAATAGTACCGCAGAACAATTGACATCTTCACTACAATTACTTCCCCATATGACTGACAGTACACCGACTCTACAAGATCAATCAAACCGATCATCAGTACAAAGAAACAAAGGTATATTAAATACAACTTTATATATTGTTTCTCGATATTAAAACTGCTTAAAATTTAAGGTAATCACACCATTACAAAATGTCCTGCTTCTCCACGTCTTCCACATAGATCTCCATCACTGGATACTTTGTCGCCATGCGATAGTATTGCTTCAGATGACCTCATGATGGATATGGATTTGAACCATTCCGTCACAAGTTTGAACAGTGTAGATGAGTACATTGATAGGTAAATTTATATTTTTAATACACATTAAAAGTCAATCAATACACACAATGTGTTGACACAGGTTAGACGGATCTATCAGAAGTGGATTGAATTCAATTGAAGATTTGCAACTTAGAGAAGAGTTGTTGAAGTTCACCACAAAGAAAACATCCGTCAAGGCAACAAATAGTGAACATTCACTATTCGGCACACCGCTGAAGAACAAAAATCATTCAACATCTACAAGCAATAGCAGCATTGCCAATATTGGGTGAGTTTGATTTAAATCACAACTTTTTAATTTATTGGTGAATGCAATACCCTTTCATCGGAAATTTTAAGTTTTTAAAAAAAATTAATACCAAAACATTGCTAAAGGATGAACAAGACAGGGTTTATGGCCGGTAATATTATTATATGTATAAAGATTGACAATTAATCATCTAAGAAGTCTGACTTTTTAATTACTCACTTCAAATGATAACAACATATATTAAAACAGAACAACGACCTGAAATTGAGAACATTTAAACCAAATGATCATTGTCTAATACGGATTAATTTTATATTTACCAAAACAACAGTGCTATAATTATTATCAATTGCTTAAAATACAATAGAACACATAGAAGAACATGTATTTTTTTGTTTTTAAAAAAATGCATTGAGTTTCTTACTTTGAACTCTATCTTCCATCTTCAAGATTAAATGATACAATATTCATATTATTTAGTATGAACGGTATTGTTCAGAGGTTGAGGTTTTTCTTTTTAGGAAAACATGGGTAAAAATTCAATACCAGTAAGGGCCTGTTGTAACAGTCTGTTGCCTGGCACACCATGTCAGATGTTCTCAACATTTAAATTTCCATAAATTAGGATTCAACATTATAATCCTACAAATATAAAATTTTCATTATATAAACTAATTTATTTTTATTTCGAAAATGTTGATAAAACAATCTCTATTACTATACCGACTATATTATTTTACTACGCAAACAGCTTATATGAAAGAGATAAAAATTGTAAACAAAATTATGTTTTTGTTAAATAGAAAAATATAAAAATCCTTATAATAATATTGGTCCAGCTCAGAACCAAGCACTGATTATTCAAAAAAATCTCATTACTAAGGATAGTATTCAATATAATAGTGCAATAAGAGTGAGTTAGTGAGTGTACGAATAAACTAGAGGTTTCTAGTATTGGTGTACACGCATACGCACCGTACGCACACGCACATCATTACACTATTATATTGAATACGGTCTATATTATTGTATAAGTGAATATTATATAGGGATATTGATATTGCAATCGAAATGCGTAATTGTAAAGAATGATAAGTGGGCTTTCATTTTGGGGATTTTTTTTTCAATCGATAACTACTTAAAATTATGATAAATCAAATAACAAACAATCACGATACATAACTTTAAATATATTATACTTTCAAATATGAAATTAGCAATTGAATCTTGTGACGAATGTTAAAAAAAGCGCCTCCATCGATTACGAGTCAAATAATTTCAACCATACTTATGGTTTTTTTATATCGGACCAATTTTTTTACATTTATTAGTGAAAATCGGAATTAATACGAAGTAGCGTATCAATATATTTTTTTTAAATATTGCCAAAACTATATTATGTATATCATACTCATACGACATATCGTTCTTTTTATTTATGTGTTTGCACCCATTAGTTTAACAATAATGATTTTATTCATAGTGGACATTATTTTTAAGGCTACACAAACCATATCAAGCCAACAAATAACCACATTTATAAATAAATAATTTTAATTCAAAAAGATTGCGCACCTCTGCTTGATAGTGTAGTGTAGAATCAAACAAAACAGTGAATTTAGTTCAGTCACTCTCCGGCCGGTGAATAGTGAGTGTCTTATATCATGTATAAAAATAACTAAATCAACCACAAAATTAATAAATATACGCCCGTATTCTGCATGCATACATTTAAGAATAGGTAACTATTCACACTACCTTTTCTCAATTTTGACGTTTCCACCCTCAATTTTGACGTTTATAGTGAATACGAACTTTATGAACTTTATTGTGCAACTGACGTTACCGAATTAAATTCGTTTTAAAAATCTTCGATTGGTAGACCATGTACAGTAACAGGGAGACTGACTAGTCGAAGACTGGATGCTGATCAGGGCTGAAGGGGCGGAGACTGGAGCCAGGGAGCAATACTGACCAGTGAAGTATGGAAGATGGAAGAATGGCCTCGCTGGCAGTAGTCAGCAGTCTTAGCAGCTATGGTGAAGGACAGGAAGGAGACACGGAGCTGGAAGTGGAAGTGGAATGTGCGAGGAGCTGCAGGGGCAGAGACTGGAGCCAGGGAGCAATACTGACCAGTGAAGTATGGAAGATGGAAGAAGTTTTATGAAATATGGTGGTTTCAGCACAACAACATAATTGCGAGGAGCCAGGAACAAGTAGGAATGTACTCAACATTGAGCCAACTATTAATTTGGGAGAAAACAGCATAGGTTGATAATTTGTATACATCTTTGGTAAGCTATGGTTTTATGAAATATGGTGGTTTCAGCACAACAACATAATTGCGAGGAGCCGGGAACAAGTAGGAATGTACTCAACATTGAGCCAACTATTAATTTGGGAACCAACAGCATAGGTTGGTAATTTGTATACATCTTTGTTAAGCTATGTGTTTATGAAATAATATGGGTTTAAAGACCATGATGGGCTAATGAAATTGAGATTCTGCAAAGAACAGTATATAGTTGAAAAAGAAAAGTATGCTGCGGAAAGGGAAAAATATGCTGCCGAAAAAGAGAAATATGCAGCTGGGAGAGAGAGAGAAGAGATTCATATAAGAAACAAAAGAAATTGAAAGAAAAGGAGGTTTAAATAAAATGAATGAATATTTAAAATTAAGAATATCATTTATAAATATGAATAAACATGGTTTTAGTCTGAACAAAGCTGATGTCAAACAATTTTACCAAGATACTGACAGTATGTGTGACAATGTGAGTATAATTAAAACAATTATATTTTTAATAAAACCATATGATATCTTAACCATTTTTCTAAGATACTTCTACTGGAGAAGAAATAAACGACACCGAGGGTCTGATTTACAGGAACAACTTTGCCATATTGCATTTTTCAGATCCAGTTGAATAAAGTTTGCAATAAATTTTTATTGATTTACGTTTACTGCTCTTTGTTGTTTTTGTTTTTCCAGTTACTGTAGTGATTTACATCTGCAAGTGAAACGATAGAGATTCCTGACACCCACCATTGCTCACTTCACATCTTTTTTGAAATTTCTGTGTAATTTGCCTTTCCAAAATTTAAAAAAATAATAATATTATGGTATAAATGCCTTGCTTTGTATTTGTAGCTAGTAATTATTTTTTATTAACCTTATCATCTGAATGTAACAATTTTTTAATATTAACTGTAGTTATAGACCTATGGGGGAACCTTCCACTATAAAAAAAGGTAATGCATCATTCACAGTACCTCAATATAGAATAATAAAAAAGTATTTCAATCACTATGACAGAGTATGTATATTGGATATAATTATATACTACCGTTTTATGCTTTTTTCTTATTCGCAAAGGTGATGTGGAAATCTGTGGTATTTACAAAATAAGGATATTGTTAATTAATTGACATTGCATACAGACTGTGTATCCTATTAAGGAAGTGGAAATTACACGTTTTTGTTGTTTATAAGTTTTTTCGTTGTTTTATGTTGTTTGTAAGTTTATAATAAAACCATATTATATCTTAACCTTTTTCTCATTTTTTTCTCTTAACAATTATTTAATTCCATTGAAAGAAACCAAAATAAATGTGATCAAATATCCTTTATTAATTTTAAATCTTAATACTTTGATGGC
>JAGTTH010003133.1:0-11749 GCA_022606485.1 Agraylea sexmaculata
TAAAAAAAATATTCGATCGGTTATTACGACTGGGAGATTGGGATTAATATTAAAAACACCCCGATCGATCATCTTGAGCTAGGTTTACTCTGATTTTCTGTATTGTAAGGTAAATACTGATTATGAAGTCGGTGACCTGTGGAACTAGTAATAGTTAAGATCACCGACAGACAATTAACACGTTGTTGTGTATAAAAACCTTGTAAAAAGCCCTTAAAAAAGGTTTGTGAATGCTGTGAGGTTCATTTACCCCCATTTGCTATTCTATATCTAACTTTATACTTGCTGCTGAAAACGCTCATAAAAACATTGTATTTTTATCCAAAAAGTGAACTTATTATGTAAATTTTATTACTGTAATATAAACATGTATGAAAAAAAATACTTTGATATAAATTCCGATAATTTAAAATAGACAAAGTATAAATTGAGTATTAAATTATCCCCAAACTGGAGCTTCGTTTTAAAAAAACGTTGAAATAATTTGTATGGTTATTATTTTATCAATTCCTTTAAAAAAAAAGCCCTTAAAAAGGTTTTTGAATGCTGTGAGATTCATTTGTCCCCATTTGCTATTCTATACATAGCTTTATATTAAGAATATTTTTTATAAATGTGTACTTATTGCGTAAATTTCATTGTGAAAATCGCCTAAATTTAGACCTGTATAAAAAATGCTTTGGTATAAATTGATATAATTTAAAATATGCGATTAAAAAGTATAAAAGTTGGATTACTGTATAGAGTATTAATTTATCACCAAAATAGAGCTTGGTTAAATAAAACGTTGAAATAATTTGTGTAGTTAATATTGTATTAATAATAAATTATTAAAGGCATATTCTGTACGGTTTTATTTTGATGGATTTTAAGTCCTATAAAAGCCAACAACATAAATATTGCTTAAAAGGTTTCTCGATCCATTTATATAAATTAATTTTAATTTGCGATTAAACCTTTATTACTTCTTTAGATTAATCGGTGTGTGTTTTATTTAATTATTTATTAACTTTACATACTTACCGCACAAACAATATCAAAATTATTATTTAATTGAATTGATAAATTTTAATTTAAAAGAATATTAATTAAATATAAAATAGGTAGAAATTACAAGATTTTGATACAAAGCAAAGTTTGTATCTTCGGGGAATTATGATTACGATATGATTACGCTTTTAATAACAATTCAAGATGTTTGAAAACTTTTCACAAAAGACGGATAATTTATTTTGGGAAATTTTATAACGTTATATGGCATTTGATAAAATTTCGAAAATCATCCATCGATGTTTATATATTTCACATTTATTATTTGTAAATATTTGTGCTAAAAATACACATATTTGCAATTTAGCTGATTTTAATTTGATTCTCAAATATTCATAAAATTAATGAGATTCAATTTTATTAAAAATATTTTTTATTCAAATATAATATCATGGAATATTAGTATTTTTGTTCTCCATAACTCCATAATGTAAAATAATACATTATATTTAATTACATAAATTGGAATAATAATATTATATTTTATGAAAATTCAAATGTTGGTTGTGAAATAATTTTCACTCACCACACTGTTTATTTATTACATGTGATAAAACTTGATTTATTTAAGTAATTTGTTAACGAGTGTCACTGTAACTGCATCTTGATGATATTATTATCATTAATATAGTCAAAATAATATTTCTAATGTGCTTTCTTAATATTAATTTGTCTATAATAATCATTAAGTAATGATATTGTGAAAGGTGAACAAAAAATCACGACCTTACGACACTTTCTTTCAATTCAATGATTCTGCTCTCACTCTCAAATGAATATTAACAATTGAATAATTATATATTATATAAGAAACGAGCATTAGTGTATGAATGTTTTGAAATGGAGATTTTTTAGAGCATAACACTTTAAATATTATAATCACATTTTGTTCCTGACGACATCGCTGCAATAATACTAGAAAATATGGTTTTCAGTCAACGAATATATTTTTATAACATTGAAAATCGACAATATTTTTTGTTATACAACTTTGGGTTGGAACACGATCAGCGTGTGGTATAAAAAAAATTGTGACAATGTAAAAAAATAATAACAAATGATGATGAAGACCTTCCTTTTATTTTAAGGGGAAAAAATATAAGGATGTGGAAAGAATAAATTTCCACTGTATTAATGGTCAAAATTCTTCTATTTGCAGCTATTTTGAGCATTCTCGATAGTACGGTTAATGTAAACATTTCGGCGGGGCATGGTTCCCACAATTTGACAGCAAAAATCTGGCATCTGCATAGTGTTGCAATTTTATTTCATTCAATAAAAGACTACTTTCAAACTGTATATTGTTATAATCGGACCTAGTCCAAGTGGGTATAATGAAGTGCTTTGACGAATTCGAGCTCTGCAACGATTTATTTTATAATATTATTTTTTACTATTAAAAACATAATAATTTGATACACGTATTATTATATTCATGGGACAAACTATAAAGTTAATTAGGTAGAATATTTTAAGGATATCGAAAATATTCCTTTATTATAAATTAAATAATAATTAGAAAAGTACACATTTTGGATTTCGTTTAAGCTAAAACTATTTTTTATATTGTGGCTATTTTTATTAGCCTTAAGAAATATGGTTGCCACTAACATGTGAGCCAACTGTGAAATTAGTCAAAAAAATAATTTTGGGAAACACACTTTGTAAATTTTTAAAATACACGTTTTTGTTGAATCCGTAACTATTATCTCGATTTAGTTTTTTTATCATTTAAGGTCTGGACGGTGAAAGGGTTAATATCTAAAAATTCAAATACAGTGGTACTTCGAGATACGAATTTAATTCGTTCCGGGATCATTGTCGTATGTCAAAACAATCCTATTTCAAAGCAATTTTTCCCATATAAACTGCCATTAATCCGTTCCAGCCCCTCAAAAAGTCCTAGAAAACAAATTATTTTCTAAACGTACCACGTGTTTTTGAATAAAAAAAATGTTTATGTACGTTTTGTAAAATCGGCAATGGATAATTGGGAGGTGGATAATTTGATTTTTACATAAATACAAAAATTCTGGCGCGAAATTCTGGTAGTGCCCTTTCATAAAAATTATGCGATCATCTATAAATCGCGCATAAAAATTCGTATCTCAAATTTTCGTCGTATGACGAGGTAGAAATTCTCGAATATCCAAACATTCGTATGTCAGGGCATTAGTATGTCGAGGTACCACTGTAAATTAATAGATTTTACCGAATAATAAAATAATATGTATGATAAGCAATTGAAAACCTGTTTTTTCACCCTCTTGGCCGATGTTTGGTTATGTGGTTATTTTCTCTCTCATTTACTCACTGACTCGCTTTTAAATAATTATATACAAATTGATTGTGATGTATTTCACGCATAATAAAATGTGTCTGATCGACACTCGGCGACCCATGCAAGCACGATATGCGCTCAGTGTTACTCAACCTAGTCATAATGATTTAATAGTGGTATGTATGTATGTATTATAGTGAAGTATTCTCGTCTTTGACTAGAAGTGTCTCCGGTGTGTTTGTCCACTTTCACTTTTCTCCGACCAACGGAAGCCTTCTTTCTACTCTAACTGGTTCCGTCCATTATCACTTCTATATTATTATTACGTACATTTAAATATTTTTAACATAATAATTCACGGTCATGCATTCATCATAATTCACCCTGGATTACAATTAAATCGAGCCACTTTTTATTATGTTTTTATTTAAACAAGGCCGTCTCGAGCATACAGGCCTAAATTCTATAAAGAATTCTACCGAACAGCTGTGAACGGCGCTCATTATATGAGAATTTGGCTAAATTATATACTTTTCAACCATTACACTACTTTATACAACCTATTTACACTACAATCACAATGAAAAAAATATCACCTAGTCTTATACAACATGTCTTTCATTGATACTCAAATAATTAAATGTAAGGAATGGTACATTAAATGTAACACAACCACACCTTCATTTATTGTCCAAGTCGGATAGTTAAATTTTTCAATTTTTCATTATTATTTTAAAAAGTTTGAGAATCTTGCGTATTAACTTATTAGGTGATTGACCGCCGAATTTGAATTTGTATTATTATAAGCATACGTCATAGAAATGAAATGAAACAACAATAGTACGTAAACAAAAACATAACCTCAAACGGCACACACGGTCAGCAACCTGAGGCATTATGACAACATGTTTACAATATTATTTCTTGTTGATACCTAACATTTAAAAGTGTGTAATTTAAAAATAATTTTCCAATAGCTGTGATAAGTCGCATGTCTTTAATCACAACCGTTTTCGGTTATTTTCTTCTATTTTTTCAAGAATAATTTAAATAATCGCTTTAAGCGATACCGTAGATTTTAGTAGGCCGGACAGGTGGTTGATAAATGTCAAGATTGTGGACCACGCAGATGGGTTTGACAGAGGCAACACTGATTGTTTCACTCAGACTCATCTGCTTGGTCAGACATCTTGATATTTATACATCCAGTTATCTAACATTCTTATCGGCTGTAACGATGCAATACGCTTATGGCGAAATTTTATTCAATGAAATTTATTTCATATATGGCATTATTAAAATTTCCAAATACATATTCTAAGAAATTTTTGTTACGATATATGTATTTAAAAAAATCCCCTGGCATTTTCTTCGAATTTATTATAATAAGACCGGAATGAATACATGAGTTGTCATTAAAAATAGATTTGAGTATGAACTTTCCCACAATTTCTGCGGTCTTTAAATTTTGGCAGATGAAGGCTTTATTGCTCAATTATTCAAAGGATAAAACACATGTATACATATTTTGACACACTTCTTAACTCTGGGTTATTCCTAAATTACACAAGTTGTTCGGGTGCAACGTCTCCCTTTACGACTTGGAAAATTTTATTATACAGTTACCGCTTTCGTAATTGATCGTAAAAATTGACTATTATATATTATTTCGAAATATAATTATAAACTTTTTTATTTTACAGGAGTACCCAACTTGAGAATCCCAAGCATTGGAAATCAACCCGTTAAAGGTAAATTATTCGTTTTTATAATAACAAGTAGCCTCGGGAGATAAAATAGTACCAACATGGGTTAAACTTTGAATCATTCAGGGTTTAACTCTTTGATAATAAAGGGTACTAAGCCTACGGATATCTAATGTACTAATAATGCAAACACAGTTTGGGTTAGTAAATTAAACATGGAATTATTTGTTGGCATGTTTCTCCTCGAACAAAATAAATATGGATTTATTTCTTTGTTTTTTTTTATTAGAAGACACGTGTAGGAACACAAATATTTTTCTTTGTGCGTTGATCTCTTTTACTGATTTGAATATTGTATTACATTTGCATTATTTTTTTATCAAGGTGGAAAGAATTCACTGGAAAACCAATTTCCCTGTCGATTCCATTATTTGGTATATTCGAATCGTTTATATTCAATTATTTTATTTATCTTCTCATTCGAGTATTTAATATCTTCACCTTAAACAATAAAATTATGAGTCGTGTGAGAATGTGTTTTAAGATACATCACCCGATAGTGTCAGGCTATAACACGTGTTGGTAAATCTGGTCTTTGAGTAAATTGCTCAAGTTGTTTACAGCACATTGCGCAAGTCCAGTTGAATGCTAGCCTTTTTAGCAAAAAGCCATCGACCTGATATATTATATTATGTACCTTCTGGAATCTTCTCTAGACCCGCATTATGTGAATACAAGTTTCACTATGACTTTGACACACCTTCATATTGAGTAACTCGATGATGAAGATCTGTTTCAGATCCTCAATATTGTATAACATATTGTGGGATTCTTCGTATTAGTAAAAAAATCATAGTACACACTTGAATAATCGCTACTAACAGTATTGGTAGATTTTGGAATTAAATGATTATCCCATCGTTTTTACACGTAGTTTCATTAACGGCTTTGAATGATTTTATGGAAAAAATCCAAGTCTTGATTGCCAAATTGTCATTCCCCCACCAATTAACGCTTGAAAGTGCATCCACCCTATTCCCCAGATCTCGATCCATTATATCTATTCCCATATTGCAGTACTTTAAATACATTTTTATAGCATATTTATACAAATGAACTATTCTTTATTTTCTGCTTCTAAACCTCTAATTTCAACAGTAATAGTATAAAAAAAATTCAACTAGGTAATTTTTTTTAATTATAACACTGTGATTCAATTCAGAATTATTCCTGAATTATTGTTAGTAAGGAATCCATAAGGTTTTAAATATTATGTGCGTAATTCTGAACACGGAGTCAAAGGGATACTAAATCAGTTTTTCAATGCAAATTAATTTACAAATAATGGTCACCTAATGTGCTTTTATAAAACTAATATATTCAAAACTCCGCCATAAACTGTCTATTTTGATGGAAATAAGTAACTTGCTATAAAAGATTACTCTGATTTCTTCAGAAGAGCCACTCTCGAACCAATATTGTATATAAATATAAAACCTATGTTTATATTTGATTAAGACATATCATAAACTAATCTCACTTTCCTCCATTTTGATGGCTGCTTCACTAGCGCTTTTGATTCTAAAGAAACATATTTTAGAATAAAAAATAAATTAAATTTTAATGTTTTAATTTCACACATCCCTCTTGTATATCTTTTTCTGTGTTGTTTTTTATGAGGAAAGCACGTGTACGTACAAAATTATCTTAATATTATACCTACGGGTGAATTCTACGGAATTGGGTTTTCTGACACAGGTACACAGGAGAAGTTATCCAAAATTATATTTCCGGAAGAACGACCAAATAGTGACAGCTACTCTTAACTTATAATCATTAACTCCAACAAACTTATATATAAGTGTAATGCGTATTGTTACCGGCACTACTACTATGCGCATAATATACATATACGTGGGCTGTACCCACCTGGAACATCCGACGTCCGAATTAATTATATAAATTGTTTAAATAGTGACATATTATTAATTTTTGAATAAATCAAGCTACTTTTAATGATTGGCGCTTTACCATATTAAGTGTAATTTTATTAAAAAGATCGACAAGTGACAGATTATCAGTACGAGCGATAAAAGCAGCGCCCATCTTATTATTGGCATCTCTTTATAAGCTCATTGATTTGTTATGGTCATGCATATCGAAACGTGTTCTATTATTTTTTTCTTGTATTAATAAAAATAACATCCGTTCGTGGAAATCTCGTTTTCCATATTCGCACGTACGAATATTGAGAGTAAACATATTTCATAATAAAGCATTAATTTGCGTACATTAGTCATCACAACGATAATATATCGGATAGTTTATTGGGTTTGGCATAGATAATATATATATATATATATATATATATATATATATATATATATATATTAATTTTAATATTATATAATCGGTTACATAAGAGACTGAAGGAGAGTCTCACGTACAAACCATAAAGGGAAGACAACCTTCCATGAAAGCTTCTCTTTTTTGCATTTTCCTTACACGAAATTGGTCAAGGTGATGAAATCACAGTATTTTTTCGGTTGTTTTTAACCACCGAACAAACACGTTACATCATAAAACCCAATTTGTATTTTTTTCGACAAAAGCATGAATGACTATATATATTTTTTTAAATCTAATTAATTCACTACGTGTACAATAATTAAAAGTTTAATAGTATTTGTGTATGTATATGCTTCAAACACACTCTATTTTCATCGTGTCAAAAACAAATAATTAATGAATGGTTTTTGTGGTTGTTTTGAATAAAATTAAATTCGACTACCGGAAACCAAAACGCCATAATGAAAAGATCAAAAGCAATTTAAAATATTTCACACAGTGTAAATAAATTATTAATTTTATTTTAATAGGAAACCCTACAACCTATTTTATTTTATTGTTATTGTGATTTAATTACGATTTAATTTTAACATTTTTACTACCCATTAAAGTCATTTAGAGGACAATCTAGCTTATATACCGCAAACGGCTGTGATATGTCACACTAATAAAAAAACTATACATTTTAGACTTTTAATTGAGGTTAATTTATTGCAAAAATATAACATGTAAAACATTTTCATTTCTTTCAGCTAATATAATAATAATAAGTCGCTGTCAAATCACATTAATCCGTAATTATTTTTTTGTAGGTATTTTTTATTTTTTTAGTAGGGTTAAAATACTTTTTTGTTATTACTTTTACGATAATCTTCTCAAAATATTCTCAGTTAGTTTAACTACACCCTCTTTACATGAGAAGCTCGATATACATTATTTTTATGGGTGTCTCTTTTTTTACATTATTCGACGCACGCGGCACGTATTTCAAACGAAAGTCGTAAAATCCGTCACTCGATTTATTTCTCCTACAAATAATATAAATAAAGAGTAAGCGATTTCAACCTTGGTATTGTAAAAGTGTGCGAAAATATTGAATCACAGTTACATTCTCCTTCTTTTATCCAAATTGTATCAATTTATATAATCGTGGTTATGACAAGTTTCCCAAGAGTAACTGCAGGTTAGAATAATTATTGTGAAATATTGTATCAATTTATGTATTCGTGACGAAATTCAATTCCAATTCACTTTTCAATACAAACAGTTTTATCGTCAAATTTCCGCGACAATGAACACTTTCCAAAAAAATAATTTCCATCCTTTGCAATGAAAACATTCATGTATCAGAATTATTCTTTGACATATTTGTCGAAAATGAATTACACAGATTATTTTCGTTTCATCCCCGTCGACAGCTTTGGGACTATTTATTATTAACTAAATTCGATTTTAATGTTTATTTACGTTTTCTGAACAAACGAAACCCTATTTTCGGCAACCGGGGTGTAAATTTTCTGTTCAAGTTTATTTGGGTTTCCGCCTTAACACTCGCTGTTTATTTTTAGAACGACATTTTATCTCTCCATTCTAGACTACTAAATTAATATACTTAAAATATTGCGTAGTTTATTTATTTTAACGTATCGTAGCTTTTATGCAATTATTTATGTTTGACTAGTTATTAATTAACTGTGCTTTTGTGTAGGAGAATAATATATAATTGGTTCGAGAATTTCATGAAATCCGTAAACTTTTTTAATTAAATTTCTTATCAACCCCAATTGGTGATTTTTTAAATGTAATTAATATAAAAGTTAACAAATTGGATTCTAAACAATCGATTGAGATTTTGTTAATAATATTTTTTCATCTCAAATTAACCTTATTTCATATCAAATAAACTCCATTAAACAAGGACTTTGAAACAATAATTTTAATTGCAGTTCAGTTCTAATACTCGATTCAAAATAAATACATCGGATTTATTATACGAGTTTTTCCACCTTATTTCATATCTAATTCACCCTTTATAAACTCAATTATTAATCAATTAAATGCATAAAATTGATTATTTTAAATTCCAAATCTTTGTAAAATCCTAAGTTAATAATCACAGTTTACTTGGTTGAATTCTACAGCAGTTTCAACACTCAAATAAAAAAAATCGATCGGCTTTTTAAATATAAGAGTTTTTTCATTTAAAATCATATTTTATATCAAATTCACTCTTCATAAACTCAATTAATTTAAGGCATAAAACCAATTATTGTTACAAAATTTGGTTATTAATCACTATTTAAATGGTTGGGTTGATGAACAGTTTAAATTGTATTTTTACGCCAAATTCACCCGTTTTCATATCAAATTCACCCTTTTCTTAATTCAAGCCATACGTCTATCCACAATATAATAAGTTATCTAACGGATTTAATTGATCTTTGATATTTGATAATGCAAGCATACCTATAATGTTTTTTTGTGATGACCAAATGTTACGTATTGCGCAGGTGAAAGTGTATATGATTTTAAATTATATATTAAAAAAACACCTGTGTAGTACATCTTCAATATTAGATTATGTGTTACGTAGAAGTCTTAATTATAAATGCAGTAATATATACAAAGAAACAGAAGTAAATTAAATTACCTGTACACGCGTGTTCCTGTATTTATGAGGAAGATCTGTTTGATCTTATAAAGGAAATATATTGAATCAAATTATCTTTTGTTCACAATTTATCCATCATTCGAGTTAAATTTGCATTTTACTGTCAATGAACTAATTTTAACCCAAGTTGTATCTATTTCAGAAGCTTATTTTATTTCCCATAGTATTATAATAAAACCTAATATGGCATCTTTCAGTGTGTTAACCCAAAAATATACAAAGAAGACTTTTAAGGTAGGATATCCTGAAAGTATTAATAATAAATCAACGAATTTCAAATAAACATAAACTTTTGTAATTCCACATTTATCCGAAATTACAAAAATTAAAAATCTACCAATATACACGAGTTGATTAAAAAATCGATAGGATATTTTTTACAAAAGTCTACTATAAAAATTAAAGACTACTGATTATTTTTCTTTTGAGCAATTTTCCGAAATCTGAGACGATTCCTATGAAAATAATAATTTAGCAGCTTGATTAAATTATTCAACGTTTTATCCAGAATCAAAATTGCAAATGTCTTACAATCGCCATTATTCAAAAGTGGGTTTCTAATAAATTAATTTCAATATTCTTGATCCGTTTTAATTGCAAAGTTCCGTTTTAATATCCGCTATTTGTTTTGTGCTTTTTCTCACAAATGCGGTCTAATACAACCAATTCAATGAATCCAATATTGAACTCGTATATATCACTAGAAGGGGAAATATTTTTAAAAAAATATACCATTCTGCTCTGAGAATATTAGTTTCTACAGAAATAAATGGCAATCAATATTATTGAAAACCAACAGGGGATAAGAAAAAAATGTGGATTCAGAATTTCAATTCCCATCATTCTACTGAATTTCAATACGGATAGAAAGGAATTTCAACAATGGGTCATTCCGTCACTTTACAGATAAATATATATAGGAACAAAAAAAAACTCGTTATTTATATATATATGATGGACATTAAATTATCGTTGAGAATATTTTGAGCGTAGGTAATATTCTAATTTATTTGCCCTAATTAATAAATAAATAAACAATCATTATAAAAAAATTACCAGTGTAATAGATCATGAGAAAAGTGGCGTGGATAAAAATACAGTGATCCAGGTTTACTCTGATTTTCTGGATTGCAAAGTAAATACTGAGATGATTATTAAATAAGACACTCAATGAATTAACACATTGTTGTGTCTAAAAAACCTTTAATTAAAATTTGTAAAAACCCTCTCAAAAAGCTGTTGTTTAAGTCTAAATATGTACTGACAGCTTATTATTTTAATTACCGTAATAAAATATGTTTACCACTAATAATTGAGGCAAACTGTAAAATTTATTTGTTATCAAAAAATATCTTTTGACTCTAAACTGTACTATTTTAATAATACAGTAATTTGTAATCGAGGCGTTCCTTAAGAGCCTTAATATTTGCTTTATTCCATTAATAAAACAATCTATCATAAAAAAAACAAAATGTTTGCCATTAACTGTGAAATTGATTTGTTATTAAAAATTACGCATGAAGAACAAATCAAATATTTTTGGCGATACCTTGAATAATGAATAATATTAAAGATATGGAATAAATGAAACGTCTTTATAATTATAAAATTCTGCATGTATAATCATATTTTCAATACTTAAAAGTCGAACCTGTATAATATAATATTGACATTTTATTTCGTAAAGCAATA
>JAGTTH010003135.1:0-16684 GCA_022606485.1 Agraylea sexmaculata
ATTGTCCGCATATGAAATTCCCCGTATCTATCACATATCAAACAGCAATTTGTATCAATTACAATTCTATTTGAAATATTCGATACGGAGCCGCTATTGCATTAGGGAGTTTGTAATACTTTAATATTACAAAGGTTTTTCAATTGCAAATGCACTACAAAGCTACTTTTTTATTGCAACATCAATTTATCAAAAGCTGGATTAACATAATAGCTCAAACTATCGAAATAGCTCAGAGGATAAGACGCGTGGCTACAAATACTGTGGTCATTGGTTTAAATCCCGATCGATCGTCTTGATCCAGGTTTACTCTGATTTCCTGTATTGTAAGGTAAATACTTATTATTAATTCAGTGACCTGTGTAACTAGTAATAGTAAAAATCACCGACAGACAATTAATTAACACGTTCTTGTGTTTAATAAACCCTCTCAAAAAGATTCTTGGGGCGTAAATTATATTATTTACGCCCTTTATTCTAAGCGAATGAGGGTTTTGAAATTCGTCTACTTTTAAAAAGCTGTTTTCTCTTAAACAATTGGACTCAAAACAAAATTAATAGTAATAGAGTAGAATTGAATATATATGAAATATAATTTATAGTTATTTAGTTTATTTGAGTATTTTTCGTTATTATATTTGAGATTTTATGGGTTATTACGACAACGGGAATAGAAAAATAAAATCCGATCGATTGTCTTGATCCAGGTGTACTCTAAATTCCTGTATTGTAAGGTAAATACTTATTATTAAGTCGGTGACATGTGTAACTAGTAATAGTTAAGATCACCCACAGACAATTAACTAACACGTTTTTGAGTTTAAAAAAACCCTCTCATAAAAGCTGTTTGGGGCGTAAAATAAAATAAATAAATAAAACATATTTTAATAAAAATTTCTTAAAATGAATTGGCTTAATTCAAAATGTAAATTTTATATTGATAGCTAAAACACAGGCAATAAATGAATTGTTCGGCTATTATAATGTTGAGGATTAAAATAGACTTTAAAGTCAATGTAGCAAAATGCTTAAAGCACAATGAGAATTGTACGTACATTCGGAGGTATCGAAGCGTTGGCGCGTGGGGTGGTTACAATGGGGTGGAAACCCCCCCACGCTTGAAACGCCACCCACTTTGAAGGCGATCCTCCCCGGGGGTGGTTGGTGAGGGTAAGAAGGGTGTAGAATATCGGCTAATTTCACCCAGAGGTGTGATTAAGGAGAGTTTTAAGCCAACACTGCCTCCCCAACAGCTGCCCGAATTTCCGTATTGAATACTTTAACGATTGACTACTCCTTCTCCTTTCCACTTTTACCTTCAACTTTCGATAATATATTATTAAGTGGATAATGGGGGCTGGAAAGGTTGGCAACACCTGGATTTCCAAGTGGAGTCGGAGAAGAAGAAGCAGCGCAAAGATTCCCTACATTGACTGACTACAAATTTGACAAATAAATCGGTTTGCTTTTCACATTCAATTACGACAAATCTCAACCTAATAATAATTCGAAAATAAACAGGATGGACGAAATAATACATATTATTTTGTCAAACATTATCATACCCGAATAAACAAGTGAAGCGTATTAATATTCATGTTAAAAATTTGCATATATCTATTTTAACCAATCTTGCGTAATAACATCTTAAGCAAATAATTCTCCGTAGGCGTATCTCACAATTAACTTCCACTCAATCAAACCCAATTTATGCAAGATTCGTATAATATTAAATAATTTAAAAATCTCTAAGGCGGCCCTTTACGTCTCTTGTAATTATTACAATAATTATACAACGTGGATTTCCTTCGGGGTAGTTTTAAGTATCAAAGATCGTAAAATCAACCCAAGTTCTTCATACCGGAAAATGTTCGAGTCATTTTTTTCCGAATTGAATCAATTTAATATATAATAAGTAAACACATAATGAAAAATATACTAAAAACCTTTTAAAAACAAACGAGTTTTTAGAATCGTAATTAACATTTTTAATATTGTTACAGGAATTATCAACATTTTTTATATAAAAAATAGGACTTGTTCCTTTTAATACCCTATTCTTCTGAAACTAATTGTCAGATATAACGTGTTAATGATTTTCTATCGGTAATCCTTATTATTAGTAATTAATTATAAATTATACTAAGTCTGCTTCTACTATACTTAGTGCGCACAATTTATTATATATTTTTTAATAATAAGAGACGGGATTTAAAACTGGAAAAGACTGTTTTTTAATATACATATTTTTAATGTTAGTCTACGATTCATTTGAAATATTAAAAAAAAACAACTTAATGCTTTATTGAAATTCCAAACACAGAGTAAATAATCTTTCATTCACTTTTTCAAATTGAGTAAAATTTTAATTAAATAACCATATTTTTATTTTTGACTTATAATTTTTTTTCATATACATATATTTCAGTTAAACAAAATGAATGATTGCTTTTAAATAAATCAACGGTTATTTTTACTATTACTTATAGTAGTTACACAGGTCACCAACTTAATAATCAATTTTTACCTTACAATACAGGAAATCAGAGTAAACCAGGATCAAAGCGATCGATCGGGTTTTAATAATTAATATTCCCGAACTTACTACGAATTTACTACGAATTGAATGGTATTTCAACCCATGACTACAGTATTTGTAACCAAGCCTTATTCCCTGAGCTATTAAGCTGGTTGTTTTGTAAAATTGCTTTCGACAACTAATATAAGTCATTGTCAGAGACTCTTTTCCATGATTTAAATACAATTTATATATTTATGAAGTGGTAATAAATATTTATTTAAAAATCGGCATTTAAGCCCATTTACCATGAGCATTACCATGGTTAAAAAAATAATTTCAATCAGGAATAAAACAAAGTACGGATTATCGAGGCCCTTATGTACTTTGTATGGGTGTGTACTTCTTGTATTATAATCTGTTTCATAGTAAAGTCACTCGTTAATGTTTATTCGAAGAGCAGCTCGTGTATGGCTATTAACAACAAAGCGAATATCGTATGTAGAGCAACAACCCCTAAAGGAGTGACAAGGGTGAGGGGGTTGTATATACATATATATATGTGGTATTTAAATTGTGTGTATATTCAGAAGTGACACGCTTTTGAAGCCACGGCTCTACGGAAGGCTTTATTTAATATCGGCTGACTTGTTAACGCCAGTCAAGTGTTTGTAGGAACATATTGAAGAGACAACACGTCATACTGATGATACTGATACTGATAATAATACTCATACCAAACAACACATATCTTCAATCATGACGACACCTGATAAATGGAACCTCATCAAAGTAATTGCTCCGAACATGTGTCGTTCTTCAAGATACATTCAACACTCTTAATTAGACGACTGAAATCAAACATGATAATATTTTACTGAAATTCACACGTGATGTAAAATGTCTTTAATTTTAAATTGGAAAGTTTTACTTGATGTACAGAATAAAAAAATTGGTAAAAATACGCCACATAAGCCCAAATTCGAGGCTATTTTTTTCTCAATGTACCGAAACTCAAATAATATGTTAAATGTCTTCAATTTTTTATTGTTAACATGGATAAAAAGACCCTACAACTTTATCAATTCTTAAGTTAAATTTGAGTGGCCTTAAATTAAAAAAATATGTAAAATTTCTTTAATTTTTGATTGGTTAAATAAATAAAGTGTAAGGTTATATAATAAAAAATATACAGAGGTAACCCCACAGTTTGGCCAATTCCTAGGTTAAAATTCCCTAAATCTAATCGTGTCCTGAAATTCACACAAAATGCAAAATTCCTATGATTTTTTATTGATTATTAAAAAATAAAGTGTAATGTAATATAAAAAATAATAAATTGGGATAAAAGAACCCCATGGTTTTCCCAATTCTTTGGTTTAAATTCCCTTAATGTAATTGTATTCTAAAATCAACACAAGATGTAAAATGTATTTTTTTTATTGGTTATTAAAAAACAAAGTGTAAGTAAACAAACAAAAGTGTTAGATTATGTATAATGTAATAATAAATGAAGGTAAAAAGACCCCACAATTTTAAGCACTTCATTTTCTCTGAACTAAAATTAAATATAAAATTGTAATTTGTTCTCAAATAAACACAATATGTAAAATATCTTTATTTTATTATTGGTAAGTTAAACATCAAGTGTAAGTTTATATACAAAATATTAAATGGGAGTAAAAGGAACCAGAGTTTTTTGCTAAATTTTCCACTGGATGAAAATTTATAATAATTTTCTTGTGTCCTATGTAAAATGTATTTAATTTCTGGTATAAATGGATGCCCCATTTCGATTTTAACGATCAATTCAAATTATTACATTTTTAATCGTCGTAGTATTATTGGTTAATTTCTGAATCGTCTTCGTACAATCTTTAGTAATTCCACAGTCTTGTCTCCCAGTGAAAGGGATTAAAATGTATTAAACGCAAAAGTGTTTTTTTACTAATGTTACTTAGTAGTCGGTTAAGACTGTCTTCTACGTGCAAAATGATTTTTGCATTACCTTCACTTAGAAGCACTTTGTACAATATATTTTAATCCAAAGCTACTTCTCTACTATATTCATAATCATTTTTTTATATCACATTACTCTGTTTTTGAATTTTGGAGTCCATTAGCGCGGTGCTTCACTTCTCTCATTCTTATTTTACACCATTAATCTTTTAACATTTTAAAAAAGTATTTTACAATCTGTCGGTGGTGTTATAATATAATACAACGGGGTAGATTTATAATCTGCGAGAATAATTAAAGGGTATTAAAAAATAAATCCACTTATACAGTGAAGGATAGAAAGTAGACATTTTTAATGTTGTTTTTCAAAATAAAATAATATTTTCACACTCAACACCGAACTTTTTTTAGGTTGATCCAGTCCGTTGCGAAACTCATACTTACCCATTTTTCGTTATTCTCAAATAAGCTAACTGAAAATTGTGATATCTGTGGTATATTTTAAAATCTCCAACAAATTATTGAAATTAATACGATAATTTAATTATCTCCATTTTCATCAATACGCAATTACGTTAAAATGTCAGTAGTGAAATTTTAGTATTGATAATGTATTAATTTATTATAAATGGAGATGCGGTAAAAATGTACAGTTAATTTCAGAAAATTGTGAAATTTAATTATAATACCTATAATTACTTAGCGTGTGTGTATTTTATATATAAGATTTATATTTTATGTAATTATTTTACTATAATTAATCTCGAAACGGGTATTTTAATGATAATAATATTAAATCAATATTAGGGATATTTAATTAATGACAATTCTCAATAAACAGTATTTATTGGGAGACTCGCTTTTTTATTATTGTAATGAGTGTTGTCATCGTGTGAAAACCGCATTTTATTATTTATTTACGTATTAAAAACAAAGCAGAGCATTTAAAAAAATTATCGATTGAATTCGTCTAAAATAAAAAAAATCTTCTAATCGATAAAAAAGATACTTTTAAGAAAAAATTTAATCAAAGCCCAAAATATAACCGTCCTATTAAAAAACCAAGCAGAATATGAAAAAAACATTAACAAATTTAACATTTCATTTAAAATTAACGTATAATATTATGTTGAATGTCGTGATACTATATTGTTAAATTATTATAATAATATTTTCAGTTATAAATATAATATGATCCAACCCAAATCACAACCGTCAATATATAAGTGACGTCTGGAGCAAAGATAAGGGTAAGAAGATGCTTCTATCACATCTTGGTGTATTATTTTTGGATAGTAATTAATATACTTTAAATGCGATAATAATAATATTGTTCACATAAATCAAAGGTGAATCAGTGTTTATACTCCGGTGTCATGGTGGTCTCTTCTTGAATAAATAATGTGGTTTAGTCGAATTTATTTGTTAAGTGCCCTTCACGAATACCACTTCCTGTAAAGCCTTCATCCCTGAATTATATCCACCATCCCCTTTACACTAATACAAACATCCTGAATACAAATTACTCTTAAATTAACACCGATGCTCTTTTAAGATCCGAACACAACAACCCCTATCTGCTCCAACTATTTTCGTTTCCCACAATGAACACAATTCCTTACATAATATTATTTTTAAATAACCATTAAGCAGTTAAACATATTCTATATGGGGATGTTTTTTCAGGGGATGTCAAGCGAATTACTCTATAAGAGAGGTTTGAGTTAAATATGCAGTTTTACACACAAGACAAGTTATAAATATTTATATTTGTGAAAATTTCTACTATATATATATAGATATATATATATATATATATATATATGTATATGTATATATATATATATATATATATATATATCTATATATCTGCTATAT
This sequence comes from Agraylea sexmaculata, assembly GCA_022606485.1. Lineage (NCBI taxonomy): Eukaryota > Metazoa > Arthropoda > Insecta > Trichoptera > Hydroptilidae > Agraylea > Agraylea sexmaculata. The sequence goes on from JAGTTH010003135.1 coordinate 6,356, forward strand.
ATATATATATATATATATATATATATTCTATACCCAGAGCCAAAACTATAATCAATGTTGTCATATTATGAAAACTATGTGTATTTTTTTAATAAAAATGTGTTAATAATTCTTATTCATCTTCACCGTGAAAATTTGGTCTTAAGTTTGAAACACAAGAACGTATCTACAAAAATAGTACCAATTGTGACCTAAGTTGTATTTTTTAATTATTTTGCTATACAAGAATAATAATAATATATTTTCCTGTTCGCATCACTACAAAAAAATAGTCTTAAGGCTTAACTTTTCCATGAGTGATTTATAATTTATATACAAAAAACTAACTGTTACCAAAGGTTGATTTATAAAGATAAATATTATGTGAATACTTATAATAATGGCATTGTCTAATTATAAAAATGAAGACTCCTATTTAATTTAATAAATATTTTTCTTCTACTACTTATATAAAAAAATTATAAGTTGTACGAATCCACCAAAAAATAACTCAACTATGGATTTAATACTTATAAATTAAAGTCAAATCAATAATGTTTTAATAGAGCGTAGATTCTTAAATAAAACAATTAAAAACTTATTAACAGACGTCACAAAAATTCACAAAGAAATATAATCAATATTTTTGATAAAACTTTTTAATGGGAAAAAGTTACCCCTTGATAATATTTGAACTGTCACAAGCACAACACAAATCGTACAATTTAATTGTTTTCATCGATCGCTATTGTAATTAAAATTTAAATTGGATTGAAAATCTTTTCGGTGCTTTAGCCTTATAATAATTTCATTGTGATTGTCAGGTGTAAAGGAATGTACATAAAAATATAATTGGCTCTGAAGCTCTTTGCATTTGACACCCACTTATATTGAAAAATATTTAATACAGCATATTCAATTAATAACTAGCGATTGACATGAGTTTTGCCCTTTATAATAATATATTATTATAAAAATGCCGATTCTGATTTCAATTTCAGTATCGTCCATAATATGAGGCAATCAAATTCACATTACTGCCACCGAAACTGTATATTTGTAAACCTATTTTTGTTTTCAAATTGTACATACATATACTGAAAGTCAAATCCACAATAAAGCATATTTTTATTAACATCAACTTGCTTAATAATACAAATACTGCGGCCATGGCTTCAAATTAAAAAAAAATATACAATTTCTTTATTAAATATAATTCACATATATTGTTTGATACCATATGATTAGATGTTACACTATTAATTTTATAGGCCTTTACTTATTTTAATACGGCGTACAATCAATCGGTATTTAAAATAATGAATACATAATCACATGATATGTGGGAAAATATACAAAAAACACACTTGTAGACTACTAAAGTATATTTAATATAGAGTAAAATAAAATTTAGAACTATGAACAAATACTATTTTATGAATAAAGCAAAAATATTATCAAACACAACTGGATTGATAGAAAAAATGATTTTATCAGTTATTACGAATACGAAAATGGTATAATAAACATATCTTTATTCTCTATTCTTTATAACATATCTTCCTTACCGCATAAAGGATCATATTTGACCAAAAACATTAATTATATTATTAACCAGCGTAATAGCTCAGTGGCTACAAATACTGAAGTCATAGATTCAAATCCTGCTCAAGTAAAAAAATGTATTTGATGGTATATTACGACTGGGAGATCGGGAATAATATTATTAAAATCGCTATCGATGGTCTTGATCCAGGGTTAATCTAATTTACTGTATTTTAAGGTAAATATTGATTATTATGTCTGTAACCTGTGTAACTAGTAATAGTTAGTCACCTAAAATCATCTAAAAAAATCCTCGTTTATAAAATATATAGTCAGGTTAGGTTAGGCAAAAAAATCGACTTATTTAATTTAAATCCGACAACAAATTTTAAATAATATTATTTTTTAACATTAATCCACACTAATTGGCAACTTTATAAAAAATACAAACGCTTTTTCTATTACGTGAAACAAGTAAAGATTACTGACATGATGATGTATCTTAAAAACTCCTCGTATATAAAAATATACAATTAAGATAAGGTTAGGTTACAAAATTTACTAATTTAAATTAAATCTTACAGCCTATTAGAAATAATAATCTTTTTAGTTTAATTTGATTTTAACCCATAGTAATTGTATAAATAATTGTTCGTAATTACATATAAAATAATAGTCAACGTCTGAATTTCAGCCCTAGCTTAGATTGATAAATGCGCATTTACGGATAATTATACATCAGGCAACAATCGAACGGCAGCCAAGCTATAATACATAATTAATTGAATCGTGAGGCAAATTTTCAAAATAATGATAGAGTAATAAATTTCATGCGACACTTCTGTGTCTAATTTTTTTATTATAATTCGAAGGTGGTGTTTATAAAGTATGATTAGTTCGTAAGGGATGAAGAAGGGTTGGGGTGTTTAACAAATTGACAGTTATGTGTTTCAGTGTAAAGCCAGTACTATCGCTTACCGCATGCTAATTACACAAATATCCTTTAAATCTTTATATACCGGCATATTTGTTTCAAATACACACTGTTTTTATACAAATTGGAACAATTTGTTAATTATATCATCGAATAAATAATAAAATATCGACTTTAAGTGACCGGAATTCGTCTATCGGTAAGTGGATTTGTTGATTTATTATCAGAATGACTTTTGACTCAATTTCTTTTATTATAATCTATTCTTTATTAATCAATATCAAATTTTTGAAGTATTAAGTTAATAAATATGTTATTTGTAATTTCTACAGTTCTTCAGTTATAAGTTCAGAGACTAAGTTATTAGTACTCAGAAGTACTCAGATTTTGTAATAAAATTACTGTGGAAATTACAAATAACATATTTCTTCGATATATATTTTTTTAACTAAATGTTCTGTAACCCAGATTGCCTTCAATTATTTTTATACATGTTTTATGTCTATAAGAGTCGAAGGACGTCAGATAATTTAATGGGTCGATTACACAAAAATGTATATACAAATTTTAATTTATATATGTTTGTTAAATGAAAGGCAAATTTATATATTTAAAAAAAAATATTCAAAAATAAATAAAACCAAATTTTAGATTGAACAATATTTATTTTATATAATAAGGGTTCGCTTCGAGTATAATATAAGGGTGAAATATGTTTATATTTATAATTATCTTAAAATAAAAAAAATATCAGAGTAAAGTAGTATCAAATATGTGATATTAAAAAATGCTTACACCAAAATATTTAATAATAATTTGTAGAAACGTTTCTGTGTTATCAACCCACACAATTATTAAATTGCTGAGGTCTTTTAAAAAATGTGTATGATATTAAATATTAAGATTTATTTTTACCGAGTGTGTTTATGCTGAATAAAATAAATACCTCATTCGTATTTATTAAAAAATACTTGGGTTGCTAGACATTATCCAATTTGAATCTGCGAATTCCAGCAAATCGTAATACAACCTTGCCTTTTCATAAAAATACCGACGGTTTCATTTGCGAGATTAAAGGGAGTTATGTTTATATTAAATTACGCATCGTCTTTTTGTATCATTTGAGGCATTTCAATCGAGATGTGAAATTACATATCATTTTTTTCATTAAAATGCCTTCTTGCGTCTCGTGTCCTTTGGCAAGGTTGAATCAATTTCCATCCACGGTCAAAGTTCAAAGGCTAACACAATATGTATTAATTCACAATACACTGCCTGATGATCGAAACATTTTTGTGGCTGTTCTTGGTATTTAATAAACTACGATTGGTAGATAATGAGGGATATTTAACCGGTGTAGTCATACGTGGTATCAAAGGGAGACTCAAATATGGCAACATTTCCCTATTGGAAATCGATCAGTCTAACTGCATACATGTTTCCAAACATTTTCCTGTTCTGTCCCTGAAGAATCACCAATTAGTTATTTATTCAGTCGCAAACAATGGGGGAGTTATGCGATAAACACGCTTCGTGAATAAATTTCACCCCATTCTCTTTACTTTATAACATATCCTCCTTACCGCATAAAGGTCATATTTGGCCAAAAAAAATAATTATATTACTAACCAGTGTAATAGCTCAGTAGCTACAAATACTGTGGTTATGGTTTCAAATTTCGGTCAAGTAAAAAAATTGATTTGATAGGTTATTAAGACTGGGGGATCGGGAATAATATGATAAAATCCCGATCTTAATCCAGGTTTACTCGTATTTCATGTATAACTAGTAATAGTTAAGATCACCGAAAGACAATTAATTAACACGTTGTTGTGTCTAAAAAAACCCTCTCAAAAAGATGCTCGGGGCGTAAATTATATCATTTACGCCCTTTAAATTATAAGGGGATGAGGGTATCGAAATTGGCATACTTTTAAAGCTGTTTCCTCTAAAACAATTGGACTAAAAACAAAATTAATAATAAGAGTGTAAAATTGAATATATATTTAATATAATTTATAGTTATATAGTTGATTTTGAGGTAGTTATCATCATTATATTTGAGGTTGAAAACATGTCTAAACGCAATCGCAAAACGAATAATATAAAAACCAACTGCCTTCCAGTTTAATGTTGTAAAACTATTTTTGATCAAATTTTACTTTTCTATTACTTAAATATATTATTTTTACATTTTAAAAATAATCAATATTCTTAATGCAATATGGATTCAAATCGATAAATAAAAAATAATTAAAATAGTGAGTCTATTTAAATAATACACATGATCGGATTTAATACCAATAAAGAATTTGATTGTAGTTTTATTTTAATGTCATTATACATATATATAAATATTAAAAAAATCTTAAATTCAACTTTGATTTTGTAAATAAACAAGATATTTTATTTCGAAAATTGGTCTTAATTTTTCTATGAATGATTAAAATTGAAATAAATATGCAGTTTTACTATTATTGATCTTAATTTATTGTAACCCAAGTTGTTTATAAATCTTAAGTTTATTTATTAATAAAATAATTATTTCCGAACGAAAAAAAAATCAACTATATTTTTATTGTGATGTGACTTCAAATCGATAAATAAAAATTAATTAGAATAGTGAGTACTATAGAAATAATTACACAGGATCGGATTTCATACTAATAAAGAGTTGAATTGATCAAAATTTATTTAAAAATATAGGTAATAGATATTAATAATAAATCGTTATATGAAAGCCAAATCCATATGTACAAATTGTTACATTGTAGAAATACTAAAGTTACATGTTATATATAATAGAGTACTTATTAGGTTGATCCATTAGAAACTACCATGAGCTGCCCTCGTACATTTATTTAAAGTGTATTATCATTATTGTGATATTGTGCTACACTGATACTGTTGTCTTCTAAGTGTGGCTCCATTAGTTCAATGAGGCTGTATACATACATAGTACATGTACAGGGTGTTCTACTATTATAACAAGTACCACAGGAACCAACTCCACTTTTCTACATCGTGTACTTCTTACACTACGGGCAATCACCGTTTCAGGGTTCGACAATCTTTTACCGAGTAGTGCTAATGGAAATATACCATACATTTATACGGAAGTTCCCATTGAAATGAACGAGACATTAACATAGCGAAGGATATTTTATTTTAAATATATAAAATAAAAATATTTGATCGGTTATTACAAATAAAATCCCGATCTTGATCCAGGTTAACTCTGGTTTCCTGTATTGTTCATTTTTGTTGTATCTCCTGTAAAATTTGGCAAAGAAAGCCGAAAATATACACTTTGACTCTTAATGATTGTAACCTAATTTGTACATATTTATATCCGAAGCTTATTTATAACGATAAAATATGAAAGCCTTTATTTAATTCATAGTCTTATTATACACAGTAAATACTAATCTCGTCTTTATCCAGAATTACTCTTATTTATTGTATTGTAAGGTAAATACTCATTATTAAGACCTGTGTAGCTATTAAAAGTTATTTTTGTCATTAAATAATGAGTGTTCTATATTCCTTCAAATTTGGGCGGTTTAAAAGTCTGTCTCCTTCTTTGTTCCTACAGAGAGCTTTTTTGTTCTCGTATTGGGTATTTTTTTATAATTTATCCATATAGTCATCTAAGTTGTTAATATTATATAATTTTAGACATAGGCAATGTAGTTTTGATAATCTGATGAAAATAAATGTTTCAACCGCGTATAATTTGAACATTTTTTACTTAGTTTAGTTATGTAATTACAATTAAGAAATAAAAAGTTCTCAACCCCTAATACACCTTGACCCAATGTCAGATACAAAGCAAGAAAAGCTTTATATCGATTGTTAAAAAATAGAACAGAACGTTTTTCACACGGACCAACATTTTACAAACAACACGATTGAATGTCTTACAAATTACACACGCTTATTATTTAATTTTAATATATTTTTTATCGGAAATGTAGTTTTCACAAAGACTTTAACGAGCATATTATTATATGGAATCGATTGTGTGAGTTGGAAAATTACAGCACGAAACACCCGCAGAATTCCAAATCTGTTTTTTTTCTCCGCTACTATTTCAACAGACAAATTGTATAATGTTGGAAACTAAAAGGTGTTTGAAGTATTAGTATAATTTACGCAGGTGCAATTAATTATTCTGTCACATTCACTTTGGGCATTTTTATGAATTACCCCGTGTTAAAAAAAACGTGTTTTTCACTCAAACAAAATACTCGATAATAACACGCGATATTCCAATTAAACCGACGACGACAACTTTTTACAAAACTGAAAATTACTATGAAATAATTTTCACGTACAAAAACGTGTATATTATTTAAGTATAATATATAATCTCTTGTTTAGTCTGTGTATTTAACCCCTCGTGGCTATTTTTTTTATCCACACTGATTTGATTGAACCAAGTGACTTTTATCTTCGGTAAAAGCTCCATGACGTGAATTTAGTATGAGAGACAAAAAAATGATTTTTTTATAGAAAATGCGTCTTTATTTTTTTATTATAAATCAATTTAAAAATAACTTAAATTATAATCAAGATTTCTTTTTCGCCATAGGACGGTTTGCTTAAATTTTATTTATTTAAACTTAGTCAAAATCGTCTATGATGGCGCTTAAGTCAAATTGTCTGCTTGAATTCCGATATTCATTATTTTTTATTGCAGACTCGAGTTCATATCCCGACTGGTGTAAACTTTATTAATATAGTTTACGTAATAAACAATGTAATATTGGAGAGTGGATTTATTTTCAATGGAATTTTCAATTAACAAATTGGGGGTGCGCTTTGTTTAATTTTGATTCGATGGGTTGTTAACACAAAAATGTATCTACAAATTATTTAATTACTAACTATATATTATTATAAAACCATCAATTTAGCAATGGCTTAAAAATTAATTAAAAAAACTTTCGCACAATTTGGTTTAATTCTCGTTCTCGACAAACGACTTTTTCTTAATATCATGAGATAAAATATTTTTGCAAGCACCTCAAAATAATTAGTTAAAAATAAAACTTGAGGCAATTATAAAGGTTTGGCTTTTATCTATATTATAATAATGACATTATATATATATATATATATATATATATATATATATATATATATATATATATATATATATATATATATATATATGTAATGTATTATAACTTGGGTTATAATTATTTAAGATCATTAAGAGTAAACTTGCCTATTTGAATTATTTATTATAGATATGTTTTTGTGTTAATAACCCATCGAGATAAATATAATTGTTGGCGTGTGTTTTAAGGCTGTAGTGTATTGTGCCATAATACACGCCATCCCTTTGTACTTACCCTATTTATCGATCATCCCTTGTTTGTTACAATTCCCTGGATCGTATTAAACTGCACCGACCTTACAATATTCCCAATCGATGTTAAATAAAACAGTATTTCCGTGTCGACGAACAATGACCATAAACTATTCACTAGAGTTAACCACGCCATTGAAAACAGAACCTTGTTTTTGATAATTAATTTGAAATTAAATATGACCGCCTTCTTTGTTCCCCCTTTAGTTCTTGTGCATTTTTTTTTTGAAATTTTATACTTTGTCTCTGCTTTTTAACATGAATTTTTAATGTCAACTAGACATGCATATTTTATACCGGCTGGTTATATAAGTTAGTAGTCTTTGTCAAAATGCTTAGTACGAGCTGTCACCACCCCATTGATATAATACCAGTGCTAGGGGAAATCTACAGTTAATACAATTTGAAAAAAATATATTATTAACATGATATTGAATTTGGGAATTTATTAAGAAGCATTGATCATTAAAATATATGTTTTTATATTTTATTTACTTATCGCCCAAAACTGGCTTTTACAAAAAATGTCTCAAATAACAATATTAGATAGAGAGTATGCCTCTAAGTGGAAGTGTTAAAAAACATACATTTATAAAATAAGGACTAATTTTAATATTGATAAAAAATACGTGAATCGATAGTCTAGTATATAGTAAATCTTATTTATTATTATTTTTTGTATGAAGTATAGTACATCTATTTAACAATTTGAGTTCTGATTTCTGAACCCCCTACAATCCAATAAATCAATTTATTATTAAGTGATTTTTTTATTCCATAATTTATTTGAAGTTCCAATTTTTCTTTAAAAAGGACTCTAATACTTTTCGTCGAATAATTATTTCTTGTTTCCAGATTCCCTCTCAAAAGCATAAGAATAAATACGATTTTTAATTTAACTTAATAAAGCAGTAAAAACATATATTATGTTAATATGTTAATATGTAAAATAAACATAAAAATAATAATATATAATTATAAACGAATCGAAAAACCATCCAAGGAAAGGGCATAATTATATATTATTTCGAAACGAATAATATATAATTATAAATAAATATTTGTAATAAATGTTTTTTTGTTACCTGTGATACCTTTGGAGTGATTTTGAATGAATAAATATTTAATTGATAAATTATTTTGATAGTATATTTTCTATGAATTTACGGACTGAATATTGGGGTAGTTCTTATATAAATAAGCAATAATTATAATAGTATAATAAATTATTATAATTTTTACGTCCTTCCCATAATATTTAATATCCTGTATATATGTATTTTTAATAAATAAATTGGTTTTCTGAAGTATTTTAATATTCCGGCCAAGGATGAGCAACAGGTAGTCGCTATTGAAAATGTAAACTTATAACACGAAAATAATAAAAATGTTCAATCCCTGTATTAAATTTTTAAAGTCCTTGTAATAAATATGAAATCCTTGTAACTTAACTTGGGTTCCGTTGAATATTCATAATTGTATTTATGTACATGTACTGTAATTTATTCCGTCTTAAATGTTGTGTTCAAAGTGACATTTTGAAGATAATCGAAAGGGAAGGCATTATAACATTGAAGATTTGAAACCACTCAAGTGTAAATTATTATGAGAATCTCCACTATAGACTAAAGTTTATTATTATAAATATGTACTCACCCCCATATAATATTATCAAGGTGACATTGCTCGTGTCTGTAGCTTATTTATAAATATATCCATTTTTAGATGGGAAAATATTGAGGCTCCATTTGTTGTGATTTTCTCGGCACACACACTGTCATTATCCTCATCTCAAACGACAGTACAAGTTATTCACGCAAGAATTATTAATAAATAAAAGATGTGTGGGTAGATTTAATTAATATTTATTCAGCTTGAATTACATTTGTTTAATAAAATGTTGTAAGCTTTATTCAAAGTGGCGCAAGTCGAACATGTTTCTGATGAAATACATGTTGGTGGTGAGACTTAGCCAAAACATGGAGACGGAGAAGATGTTGTTGGATCTTTCGCTGAGGAATGAGCTCAGGTATAAATAGAGCTGAAGCCACAGCACGTTAAAGATGATCATCTCGATGGTATTCTTCACGTATAATCTGAAGTTCATGGCTGAGTAGGTGGAGTGTCGAGCAGCAAGAGCAGCAAGAGCAGCAAGCGGAGTGATGATGCCTCTAGCGAGTTACAAAGAGAAGTGAGCTGATTGAAGATGTCTCTCCATATAATTGAGTGTGTGGGTGTACATGTGGTGTTCTCTTTCCACCACATTACGCATACGACCACTTGACCTTGATAACGAGCTGTTATTGGTCCACGTCGCCACCAATCAAATAATCAAATGAGATGCAAACATCTCCCGGCTCCGGTCCAACTATTACACTTTTCCTATATTCCACTTCCACTTCCACTTCCCCTACTTATTGATTTTTAATATTGTCATCTCCTATTAACTGCGTACTAAAAGTCGCATCTTGCACAATACACCCTGCGCCTTCCG
>JAGTTH010003136.1:0-17459 GCA_022606485.1 Agraylea sexmaculata
TATATATATTGTCGAATAATATAAACTATAGAACCTGATCAGTGTTTAATTGAACTCCTATTTGGTTAGGTTTATTATATTATCAAATATGTTCTTGGATTGTCCCTCAAACTATTATTATAGACTTCATCATCAATTTGTGATTTTTTTTAAATGACTTTTTCGAAGTGTGTTTTAATTGCTTGCTTTAGTCGGACACGTGTCAGGTTAAACAAAGTATAGTATATTATTTATTATAATGAGTGGTAAGTGATCCAGTTTGTCCGTATGCATATGAATAGCCACCTTTCTAGTGTTGAAACGATACAGGCCAAAACTTCATCATTGTCGGTCGTGTCGCATCCTTGTTTATTCAGTAGTATAGTCTAGTGAGACCCCAGGCAAACAAACAGCATATATACGCTATTTCTTGTCTTTCTGACTCCATTGTCAGATATCCAACAATGGGTAAAGAGAGTATGAAAAGACACGGTGCGTTGCGCCATTCATATACGGGCCGAATGAGTGGCGTGTAGACTTGAGGAAACACCTTCTTTTATATCCAGATTTCACGCCCGACAATACATATATTATTATTATGATTGTTGTGACATGCTCTTTTCTATGCATGCCATCTCAAATCCCTACCGGTATTAAAATGAACTCTGTGAAACAATGTCTACACTTGTGAGGGACACCCGTGTTTGGACAAAGGTGACAATCCCAACTACAATATTGTGTCCAAACAAATATCAGAGTCCTATGATTAAAACGTTGTATTCTTTAAATATACCAACATCAAACTATCCTTTTAACTCATATACAAAACTCGCAGGTAAATATAACATAGACACATGATGAAGTGTCCTGGATGATATTAAAAGTTACGTAGAATGGAAAGGGATTAACAACCCCTACAAAAATGTCCTCAAAGATAACTAAAATTTAAAATAATATTTCATATAACGAGTAATATTTCGCAGCCAAAGCTTGGGATTCCTAAAAAAATCAATAATTTTGTTAATGTTTTATTTTTAAATATTTTCATTGCAATTCTGTTATAACATAACAAAATTGTATCCCAAAAGAATAAAAACTATTTTCTCATATATACGAAGGATCGACTACACACCTCAGACTATTATATATATTAATATCGGTTATCAGAATAACCGATTAGATCAATTGAAATCATTAATACCACATCACCTTAATCTTGGGATTCCTAGGCGTGCTTCGCCGCAAACATACACCGTAAAGACGGTCATAGAGTTGCTTTGCTGTACTTTTGATCGGGTTTTTGTTAATTAGTGCCTCGTCCAAGGCTCCAACGAGGCATTAACTAATAAAAAACCGATCATAATTGTAGCTAAGTAAATCTACTATCGTATTTACGGTGACGTATGCCTGGTAATCCATTGCTCAAGAGAGTTATTACGACTGGGAGATCAGGCTTACTCTGATTTCCTGGATTGTAAGGTTAATATTGAAACGATTATTAAGTCCCTGACCTGTGTAACCAGTAATAGTTAAAATCATCGACAGACAATGAATATTTTTTGTATTAAAATCAATATAATATTAATAGTAGGCGAACTTAGATATAATTCGTTGTAGCTCCGGAGGGAAATGTAATTAATTATGACTTCTATTGCTGTTGGTCATTGGACAGGCCCTTATCCCACTATCAATCTGTTGTAATATCGCAATTTATTTTATGTTCTATATTTGTAGACTCTTCTAATTGGAAAATAAAAATGTTGTCAGCATTCACACGATAAATAATAATTTTTCCCAGAATGCAAAATTTAGTGAGTTAAAATATGCACATACAAAGTAGTCGATATTGCAACAATGACTTGTATAATGTATATTGAAGCCTTTGAATGCATGTAAACGTATGTATGGAGAATATCATAAATATGATATTTTTCATTGTTTTCTGTTATACACGAGGAGATGTGATGTTATATGGGCGCGGTACATTACTTCCGGTTCCCAAATGGACATACATACATACATACATACATACATACACACACCCACTTCCGGTTTGTCAAAGCATCTTGTTACAAACACTTATTGCCTGATAATGCCACTAACTTAACCCTATTACATTATTTTATTTTATTTTACATACACATCGCCTGCTCCAGCGTATAATATCGTAAGTGCAAAAAAAAAATATGTGTGCTCTTAAGTCTTTATGGAATTGAGCCACATATTCAATCTGGTAACACTGCCTGTCACGTGTCACTCGGTTTAATTATTATTTATAAAATATAACAGTTTATGATTAAATACCTTCTATTGACAGAGACATAAAATGTGTTATAGATAATAGATGAATCTACATTAGTTGCCGGTCAAATAGGACTATTTTACTATTAAATAATTATTGAAAAGCAACATTTTTTGACGTTTCATACATACAATATGTGGCTCAGTTCCATAAAGACTTAAGAGCACACAGATTGTTGCCGCGTTGTCGAAGGAAAAGTATGTATTTTGCGGCAACTTCATGTGGGACACGGGACAATCAATTCATTCTTCATAACGTTTTAATATTTCTTGTATGTAAAGGAAATAAAATCTAATCGATGGCAATACTAACGCATTTACTTCACACAATCAATATTTTGTAATGCTTATATCACAATAATCTATTTAAATTAATGTATTCATAGCTTACAATGAACTTTTACCTATAGAAACGGCACGCGATATTCCGGCATACATAATTACATGCATCACTCATACATATAAACGTTGTATACACGCAACAGAATTTGAATTAGCGAGACGGCGAGGCGGTAGAAACACACACACTCAAATCCTGCTGGTGTGTCAAATTTTATTGAAATATCTATATAATAAACTCATTAATAACTTTGGTATCGTATTTTTTTATGAGATGTGATATCAAAAGATACAAACTCTGATCTAAAAGATCACAAAAAATAACAATAAACACACAATGAGAATTGACAGAGACATGAAACGTGTTATAGATAATGGATGAATCTACATTAGTTGCCGGTCAAATATGACTATTTTAGGTATAAATAGGACTATTTCGAAAAACTCCCACTTAATAGGTTACATAATGATTGGAAATCAACATTTTTTGACGTTTCATACATTTCATACATACAATATGTGGCTCAGTTCCATAAAGACACACATATTTTTTATGCACTTACGATATTATACGCTGGAGCAGGCGATATACATATATTATTATATCATACTGCAGTACCACTACAGCATTACGGGGGATCCCAAGTCGCCGTGATGATAGTGCAGCACTCGTCATTTGGAACATGAAAGACGATTATATTTATTTATATTAAATTATACTCCAAGACTTTCAAATATATGTACAAATAAGATCTAAATGTAAAACACACTTGATACTTGAATATTCACAAATTAATTTTAATGTTGAATAAAAAAAACTATGATATATAAACCTTTTTCGAATATTTTCATTTGATTTCTGAATGAAATATACGTATATCGAAAAATTGGTTATTTTTTTAAATATATTTTCAATGATTTTTTTATGTGAGGAAATCATGGAGAAATGTATGACAAATGATAAATCCTTTTCCATTATTTAATTAGCGTGTCTTTTTAACTAAATATATTTAATCATTTATCGGTATCTATTTATTATGTTTGTTTAATAATCATTATTAACCATACTCTCATTTCAAATAATCGCTTTTATATATTTGAAAATACTTCTGGTATAAAACTCTCAAATTGTGACTAACTTGAAACTAACACATGTGGAAATACAATATTTGTCCTTATATGCAAGTTTTATAATTATAAATTGAATCTCATTAGTTTTAAGGCAATTAATTAATAATCGATTAAATAATATGCTTGTTTATTAGTTAACTAAATTAAAAATAACATAAATATTTAAATTAATAAAATTGTAAAAATGCTACAGAATATAGTATTGTTGAAAACATATATTTTAATTGAATTAATTAATTAATGACAATAAAATTTTAATGGATTAAGAAAACAAGCTTAATTTGAAATAAATTATCAGATATACATATAATTTATGTACTTTTTAATAAAAAAAATGAATAAGTTAGTTCCAAGAGAGAAAACTGCAAATTTAATTCCGAGTGCAAAGTCCTTGGTTAAAGATAAAAAATAATGTTTATTATGTACAAAGTCATGTGCGTATATAAACTATAAATCACATGTTTTATGATGTAAATAATTATAAATAATAAATGTATTTTGTTACACTAACCTAGTGAATACTTCGTGTGTTGATAATATGTACCGAGCAATAGAGATGGAGAGCCGAATGTTAATATTGACCATATATCTCCACATATACGTATTATTACTTAAATATTATTATATTTTATAACAGTTTTCAGGTGAATATAAATATGTGCTCTACAACGGTAACAATTACTGACAATATTTGTCAGTTTACATAATATGAGCAATGACGTTTTGTACATATTTATATTGGCGCCACTCGTAATATGGATACACAATGATGACGTACATTTGCCGACAAGATTCACTTTCATTCCAGATATTAAATAAATATTATGAATCGTGGATAACAATCAACCATTTATTAGCTTTAATCATTATCTTATTATTACGACAATTCAAATTAGACAAGATAAAACAACATTTCATCAACAAATAAATTACCTCTTAAGGCTGCTTTCATACTTCAGCGATAAATAAGAAGAGATACACATTAGCGATTGAAACACTTTTCACAAGCGATTAATCATTAAGAGAATTTTATTCCCTTCTTTTTTTATTTGATTTCATTGATTTATCACCCCAGAGATGTGCCAAAGTCAAACGAATATTGTAGAACATCGCTCTAGCATTTTCCCCAATAGTGCAATAAAGCAATTTAAAGACAGATGAGATCATAATTTCTTCATACGAGTATATAAATAAGAAATTAGTATATAATACTAAAGTACTCGTTTGACCTTGGAACATCACCCCTTCTCATGAACAACATACAGTCGCAATTTTATGACTTATATATTAATCGTTCTAGTATGAACGCGAGATATGTAATTAATAATTATAATTTTTTAGTTAATTTGATGTCATTTATAATATTTTTTAAGTAAAACACAACCCAAAGTTATTTTAATTGATTAAAAAATGTATTGGCGTAATATGCTTTATAGGTATATATATTTTAAATTAAACTCAAGGGGTTTACTTAAAGAATTTATATATAATATAGATATAGAAGCTCATTTAATATTAATATAAAACGGTGCAAAAGATTTCCTTTTAAAAATGTTTTTTAACTAGTCTCTTTCAAATATTTAGAATAGTCGGCGCTTTAGTGAATATTTCGTATTTTTCAGTTTTTTTGTTATAATATCGAGGGTATACTGCTAAAATGCACCAAGTCATATTTTTAGGTAGGGATGCATTTGTATACATATATTTTTTATAACTTTATCTACTACCAAAAAGCACTTAGCCGTATCATCAATATTTCGGGAGAAAAAAAAATTAACCATGTCAAATTTACATTTTTAGTTTCTATTAGTTAGTTAGTTCTGTTAGTTAAAATAGAGGTATATTTTATAATTGTGTTATGTTATATTTGGAAAGATAAGAGAAGTCATTGTAAATTATTCAAATTTAACCATAATTATTCAAATTTAACCATAAAAGACTTTTTTTTCACTACTTCGCCATTATCTCAAAACTATGAAATATGACATTGTGACAAAACTATGAGTGCATTTTGGTAGTATACCCTCGATATAACATATTATGTATGTTTAAAACCATGCATTTAATAAAAATGTGATAGTAAATAAAATTATATACAATTCATACGTATTTTTTTTTTAATTTAACACCTTAAAATCGGTTTTATTATTGTATATCGTCATCGATTAAGCACAGAGTAATTGACTAATATTATTACAAATAAATAATATAAATCCTAGAATCTAGTAGAGCCAGGTATTAAGAGTGAATTGAAGATGTCTTTTGATCAATCTTTTGATGAATATTGTTTCATTGAAGATATTTCACACCTTCTGATTGTGAAAGATATTTATTATTCATTGAATGGTGACCACCCACGAGTTAAGACCACCCGTCATATTTCCACTCATATTACCGAGGTGTTGATATTTCAACAATATTGTATTGTATCAAATTCATCGATCCATTGTTACACTGTGCATTCGATAAAGATCACATACAATGTATACTAACCAATCACTGAAATTTGACCGCTGCTAAAACAATTCAATAATACCATGCGATTGTAAGAACAAAGAACGAATCAGATTCCTTCTTTATGGCTTAACAGGAGTAATAAGGCACATGGCTACAAATACTGTATTCATGGGTTCATATTATTTGGTCGGTTATTACGACTGGGTGATCGGTAATAATATTAATAAAATCCCGATCGATCGTCTTGATCCAGGATTACTCTGATTTTCTGGATTGTGAGGTAAATACTGAGACGATTATTAAGTTTAATTAACTAGTAATAGTTAAGATCACCCACAGACATTTAATTAACACGTTGTTGTGTTTAATATTACATTGTTTTAAAAACATTCTCAAAAAGTTCTTCGAAGCGTATATAAATAAATAAATTATAATAAAAGCTAATATGGAATTTTATCAATTAATGTGTAAATTAAACAAAAACAAAACATATATTATGTTTGCATAAAAATATTCATGTAAAAATGAAGAAACGGTTGAAAGTATCCCTTATTTAAAAAAATTAATGCGTAAAAGTTTACTCTGATTTCCTGGATTGTAAAGTAAATACTGATTATTAAATCGTTGGCCTGTGTAACTAGTTATAGTTAAGGTCACTGACAGACTTTAAATTAACACATTGTTGTATCTAAAAATAAACAAATTTGTAAAAAAAACTTCTCAAAAAGCCCCTCGAAGACTATAATAAAATGTTCAATAGTTATAATAAAACTGTGATCATGGGTTCAAGTCTCGTTCAAGAAAAAAAAATGATTTGGTGGATTACGACTGGATACATAATATTAATAAAATCCCGATCGATCGTCTTGATCCAAGCTTACTCTGATTTCCTGTATTGTAAGGTAAATACTGATTATTAAGTCGGTGACCTGTGTAATTAGTAATAGTTATGATCACCGACAGACAATTTTTTTCATAGTTTCTGACGGATCACATTCAAATAAGTTGTGTTCATAGATATAAACATAAGATATCGCATGAATGGCTAAATGCGTGTTTAGTTCAAGTGGATCAAGTGGCCAAAAACATGAGTTACCTGGCAAACATTATACTGTAAACATGTCTCTTCATATCTTCAGTTATATTTCACAGTAAAATGGGTAAATGCATTGTTACTACACGTCATATGGACTCAAACATACACTCAAATAGATCTATCATAAAATAGTTACCGCTAGCTCTTTGATGTTATTTTTATTGGGTTTAAATGAGCTTTTTATAGAATTTTCGGCATGAAAAGAGGAATAAAATGGGATATGACAATGAAAATTGCGAAGAGCTGGAATGAAGCATCAAACATTTTAGGGCGGCGCGGAGTCTCCAATTTGCTGTAGTGTTTACCAGCGCCTCTTTCAAATATGACGACGTTCAAGAAACATACATCAAAACAGGGTTGCTATTAAAAACTATTTCCATATTATTTCATCAATAAACTACCAATCGGAGACAAGTTTCACCTGGCAATGATCTAAAAAAGGCTGTGAACTTACACGTTCATTTTAAGTAGTGTCAAAAGTCTCATCAAATCACAAGTTATTCAAGGTCAAGGTCTCTGTTTCTGAAGATTCTTTTAGTTGTGACATTAAATAGTATTTATTCGAAACTGATATTAATAATGTTATCAAAATTAGGCCTATATTCATTTTACCAATGGATGGAACTGATATTATTAAAATAAATAAAGTGTAAATTTCTAATAACCCACTCAACTCAAATTTGGTTTTACCCAAACAAACTGTTATTTAGTTTTTAAGCATTATATTCTGTAATCTTCATATTTTTAAATGAGTTTTAATTTATTTCCCCATTTTTTCTATAATTTAATACTATTATTTATGTCAAATTTAAATAATACATTCTCGTGTTAGTTATAGGTAAAAAGATTTATATACTCTCTACACCTAAGACTATTTCCAAAGATGTATTTTTCTATCAATCATTGTGAAAACTTATGCATAATAAAGAAATTGTAATATATATTATATAGAAGATTAAAGACCAATATTTTGATAAACACGTTGAGTAATTATTGAAAAGTATTTTTTTTTAAATAAATTTGGCAACTATCCGAATTGATAATCATATATTAGAAGTAAGAAAAAATTCCTCTTCCTTAAGCATTCGTGATCTTCATTACTTGATAATTTTTATTTTTTATTATACGTTGAATTTTTTTATATATTTAAGTTTCTTTTATCTTGTATCTTCTATAATTCTAACAAATGTCCATCATTGCCGAACCGCATTAGGTTTTTTCTGTAATGGCAAGGTGATAATGGTTCATGAATTATGATGATATATATATATATATATATATATATATATATATTAGATAAAAAAAATAATATGTAAACAACAACTTCAAATTAGTATATTTTTCATAAAATATAGATCAGAGCTTTGCTAGTTCGGGATTATTTTTTGATATTTAATAAAACGTTGAACCGACCCTTGAAGAGAAATAATCCAGATTAAAGTGTTGGAGGGCAGATTTGGCAGCAGGAGTCCCCTTCTTATAAAAATTATCAAAGTCGACTGGGGTTCTCGGCACCAACTATTCCACCCACCGCCCCTATACAACACTATGTATACACAGAGGGGTGGCAAAGAGACTCCCCTGCAGGGAGGCTGCATGACTATGTACTTGTATACATACATTATGTACTTGTCGGTGCAATAAATACATCAAAATACGATGCAAACACAGGCGTATTATGAAACAGCTCAATAATTTTAGAACCCTCTACCTACATCAAACAACTGACATTCGTCAATCTTCATGGATTTCTGTTCTGTGAATTTGTTTATCCATAAAGAATAATGACCCATAACATTCTTCCATAAATCAAAAGTATAAATACACTGAAAAAATACACAAATTTCATCGTAATAAAGATTATTTTAAAATTACTATGTATTTATTTATTTTACGCCCCGGGGAGCTTTCTTTTTGAGAGGGTTTTTTTATACACAACAACGTGTTAATTATCTGTCGGCAATCTTAACTATAACTAGTTACACAGGTCACTGACTTAATAATCAGTATTTACCTTACAATACAGGAAGTCAGAGTTAACCTGGATCAAGACGATCAATCGCGATTTTATTAATATTAATCCCGAACTCCCGCTAAAATAATATTAATACTTAAAACTTATTAGTACATAATTTAAAATGAGGATTATAATTTTTATTAACTATTATGTAATAGGGTGGGAAATTAGGGTCAATATTTATTTAATATCCGTTTCTCGATAAATCAATACAAAATTTTAACATGAATTTACACTTCTACATTTTTTATTACATTCACCAATAAATATCTCTATATGTCTATGTCTCTATTCACCCCACTCTATATTACAAAAAAAATATGTTGGATTACGCCAAAAATCAATGGTTTAGTGGACACTTGTTGTAGGTCCATAAATGACAGTTTGGACCTTACAAACATTATTAAATGGGCTGTAGATTTTTGTTAGTGCTTTTGGGATTTATTAGGTCATCCCAGAATTATTGTCGTTTATCATAGTTAAATTCAACCTTAAATGTTTAAGTTATTTATTAATACCAAAATAAATTCCGCAACAATCTATGCCATCTATTTACTAAATCGAAAATTGCATTTTCAAAATAAAAATTTGTTGTTGATTCTAAGAAGTCTGCAAGACCAGATTTCACTTCTTCAATGTTGTTATATTTTTTTCCAATATAATATTGTTAATTGACTCAATTTTATAATAAAAGGTGACCTTCAACGAGTATCCACCAATCCTTATATACATACATATTGACCATAACAATTTAAAAAAGTGTCACTTTCTTCCAGTTATAATATTCAAAATTCGGAATATTTCCCTTGCGCGTTTTTAATCCGCTAAAAGGTAAAGCCATATTTTTAAATTTAATAAATATTGTGCCGATAAACAGGCGAGCAAACATGATTATAATTAAATATAATAAACGGACAGGGGGAGCGTTCAGGTGAGGTGGGGTTGGTAATGATTATTTTGGTTTGGTGGCCGAAAAAATGTGTCGCCAAACAATAAATTGTGTTTGTGAAACAAATAAATAACGCGATACGCTGCTGCCGCCATAATGTAGATAAGCGCTAAATATTTGTATATTAAAGCTACCGCCGTGAATACTTACAGTATGCGCCCTAGGGATGGGACACGGCCGGGAATAATAGGAATCACTCCAAAGTATTGGTTCTAAATACAGCAGATCCTCCATTCATATACAAATTGATATATGTCCTCTTTGGTTGTAATTTATTTATAAATACATATATTATTATATCATACTGCAGTACCACTAGAGCATTACGGGGATCCCAAGTCGCAGTGATGATAGTGTAGCACTCGTCAGTTGGAACATGAAAGAAGAATATTATATTTATTTACATTAAATTTTACTCCAAGACTGAGCTTATGGAACTGAGCCACATATTCAATCTGGTAATACTGCCTGTCACGTGTCACTCGGTTTAATTATTATTTATAAAATATAACCATTTACGATTAAATTCCTTCTATTGACAGAGACGTGAAATGTGTTATAGATAATAGATGAATCTACATTAGTTGCCGGTCAAATAGGACTATTTTACTATTTTGAAAAAGTCCCACTTAATAGGTTAAATAATGATTGAAAATCAAATTTTTTTGACGTTTCATACATTTCATACATACAATATGTGGCTCAGTTCCATAAAGACTTAAGAGCACACATATTTTTATGCACTTACGATATTATATGCTGGAGCAGGCGATATACCTACATATATTATTATATCATACTGCAGTACCACTAGAGCATTACGGGGGATCCCAAGTCGCAAGAAGATAATTATATTTATTTATATTAAATTATACTCCAAGACTTTCAAATATATGTAAATAGGATCTAAATGTAAAAGACACGAGATACTTGAATATTCACAAATTTATTTTAATGTTGAATAAAAAAAACTATGATATATAAACCTTTTTCAAATATTTTCATTTTCTTTCTGGATTAAATATACATAAAATTTCAAAAAATATTTTAGAAAAAAAAAAACAAAAGAAAAACATAAAAAGAGGGAACAACGGTTCGGCAATGATGGATATTTGTCAGTAAATTATATTTCAGTATGTATGAAAATTATAGTCCCGTATTCCCGGCCGAGGGTTGTGGCAGTACTTATTGTCATTTTTTCGTGGCAAAATGGAGCCAGAGTATATTTGAGCTTAGCAAATCAATATTTTATACATAAAGCATGGTGTGCAAAGTGTTTGTGCGCGCGCCTATGCGTACCAACTACACGCACAACCCCTCTTCCCTTTTCCCATACACAACCAAAATAACGAACAACTCACACGAACAAACATTTATGTATTACAAATACCAATCGACAAACACCGGGTGTCCGAAATTTGTTGACAAGTCAAATATTTTTCTGTTGATATTTCCATTTTATGAAAATCTGATTGCGAAAGCTTTTGATTGCGGAAAATACCGACGCTCTTTCCAAGCCCCGTAAACGATTCAATATAATCATCCATACTTAATAACAACATTACTTATGACTAGGGTAATTTTCAATTTGTTAATGTTTTTTTGTTATTCTGCTTGATTATTTAATAGGACAGTAATATCTTGTTTATTTTTTCATTCAGGAGAAGTTTGAATTTTTTAATAAAATAATTTCATATGATGACAACAATAATCACAATATTTAAAAAGCGAGTCTCCCAATAAGTACTGCTTTTTTGAGAATTGTCATTTATTATGCATTATTTATTATCTCTAATATTATATTATTATCATTAAAAATACCCGTTTCGAGATTTTAGATATGTATAAATTGTAGTAAAATATTATTCTTCCATCTGGTATTACTGATGGTTGAATGATGGATCCGCACATACATACATACAACATACATACACGTTCAACATGTATACATATTATAGGAAAATGATTGTGCAATAAATTCCTCTCGACATTTATAACCAACAATATCAGCTAATAATAAATGCACAATTTATATACAACATGTCTTTAATTGAACTTCAAATATTTTAAAGGCTTTCACATAGTTAAATAATATGAAAATAATTTATTATGACAGCTTGAGAATCTGTGGTTATTATTAATGAATGGGTAAATTTTTTTATTATCGTATGGCATCACTGTTCACTTAATTTTCGTTTTGTTTTGTAAATGTTTTATCAATTATCATTTTGGCCCTTTTAATAAAGCCTTTGAAGTATTTGTAATTCAAGTTCAATTAAAGACATGTTGTATATAAATACCCAAATTATTTAATAAGCTATATATATATATATAATAATCACATAAATTAACTATTAATTAATTTTTCAATGGAATTGATTAAAAAAATCCCAGATTTAGAATATTTTGTACACATTTCATTCTTGGTGTAGGTTCTTTTAATTTTTAAAATGTAACACTAAGAGTATTAAAATTGCTGAATGGGCTTAATGGGTTAATTTCGTTTAACATTTATACTAAAATTGAATCATTTTTATATTTGCAAGACCATCTTTGTCATAATAAGATTTATTGTATTCAAGCAATGAACTACCAAAATTAGATGAAAAAATGTATAACATTATATCAAAAACTTAAATTGTTAGTGTGAGAAATCACGGCTGTTGGTAAATTATCTCGACTGAAGTGCTTTCAAACATAAGAAACAAAGAGTTTGGGAGTTTTTCTGCATACTTTTATACACCAATATAGGCTCATCTTTCTGTGGGTAAGAGAAGGCAGGGTAGACCTAGGCTAAGATGGGCGGACGAGTTTTATAAGGTAGTTAGGAGTTTAGGAATTAATAACTGGAGGAGCATTAAGTGGAAGATGCTGGTGCGGGAAGCCTTGGTTCATCACTGAACTGGAGTGCTTATGATGATGATGATGATAGGCTCATCTTTCTGTGGGTAAGAGAAGGCAGGGTAGACCTAGGCTAAGATGGGCGGACGAGTTTTATAAGGTAGTTAGGAGTTTAGGAATTAATAACTGGAGGAGCATTAAGTGGAAGATGCTGGTGCGGGAAGCCTTGGTTCATCTGGAGTGCTTGTGATGATGATGATGATAGGCTCATCTTTATTTTATTTCACATACTAATGCAGAGGGTTGTTTGCTGTTTTATATATAATGTATTTCGCGTAGGAGGGCGGATGCAAAACATTTTAATATCGAACAATTTCGCGGAAGACGCCTTCCGGCAGAGAACACAGTACAGTATTGGCTATTTGGTTGAGTTGCGCACGCGTACACATTTATGTTTTATGTATAGGCATTTCTGTGATATTAAAGCGGGAGGGGTGGTTGTTGGGGGTGGTATGACGCCTAGCAAGGGTGGGATGGAACACGGCGCCGCCCACACACACCCCTAAATGTAATTTAATGAGAACGAGAGACCAGCAACGACGCCATACCTATACTACATTATAAACTAATGCCTCCAATCATATTTTAAATAATACTATATTTAGTCTGAATTTATTTTAGAGAGGCTTTGCTTTATACACAACAACGTGTTAATTGTCTGTCGGCGATCTTAACTATTACTAGTTACACAGACTTAATAATCAGTATATACCTTACAATACAGGAAATCAGATTAAACCTGGATCAAGACGATCGATCGGGATTTTATTAATATTATTCCCAATCTCCCAGTCATGATAACCGATCAAATCAATTTTAAAAATTCTTGATTTGAGTGGGTTTGGAACCCATGACCACAGTATTTTTAGCCACTTGTATATTTTTTTTAATTACTCTGATGTGCCAATCACCATTTTTATAATAAATAAATGTGTTGGTGGTCACTTATTGTATATCCATGAATATTATTATATGTTTGAAGTAAACGGTATTTGAAAGTAGGTACTTAATATAACGAGTGGGGCAAAAGTCCAGCTACCATTTTGATTGACCGCTATCTTGGTTATGTGACGTTTAGATCAGAATCGCTTTAATAATTTGGTTGTGTAGACGCCCCAATTTTATTTTCAATGCATATTGTCACAATTTCTGCTCGTTCTTGTGGCGTATATTTATCTATTACAAAAACATTTTGTTGGTACTTTTGGAGCGTTTGTTTCTTTATCATTAACTCCATTGTGAGAAAAGATGATATACAAGTATCCACAAACTCATCAATATGAACGTGAATCACTAAATCTTTGAATATATTTAACAGTAGATAATAAAATATGATGAATAAAATATTATATCTACATATATAATATTTTACCCAGTACAACTTATTTATTATATAAAAACACTGCTTTTTATCGCTTTCCACATAAAAATGTAAATATAATAAATATACGAAAGGCCAAAGGTTATTAATAACTGTAATCTACTAATCAATACTATTTGGGATAATTTGGATACTATTTGGTGAGGGGTTGGCCTGGTCATTATACTTGAGAATATTGTAGTTAGTTGGTTTCTCAAGTCACCATACATAATCCCTATTAACCTTCCGATTGATAATTCAGATATATAAATCAATCATAAAATGTTTTGAGATACGACGAATAATATTCGAAAATTTCTACCCCATATACCTACGACGAAAATTCGAGATACGAATTTATATGCGCGATAATTTTATAGATAATCGCTAATTTTTATTGAAGGTCACTACTAGAATTTCGCGACAGAATTGTGTGGATATATGTAAAAATCAATAAATATTTATTATGAGCGTTATTACTACTTTATTTATTTTATCCTCAAATTATCCATTGCCGATTTTACAAAATGTACATAAACATTTTTTTATTCAAAAAACACATGATACGTTATGAAAACATTTTTTTTTGCTAAGACTCTTTGAGGGGCTGGAACGGATTAATGGCAGTTTGTATGGAATTGTATGGGAAAAATTGCTTTAAGATACGATTGTTTTGACATGCGACGATGATACCGGAGCGAATTAAATTCGTATCTCGAGGTACCACTGTATTACTGTAAACATTTCAGCTGGTCATGGTTCCAACAGCTTGACAATGAAGTCGAATATACTATTATTTCATCGAATATATAGTTTTTAATATTTAAAAATTGCTTTAAGACACCATAGTTTTGACATACGAAAATTCCACCAACGCCTCTTATTTGCCATTAAATTCATGTCACGTGGCGTTAACAATTTTTGACCTATGAGTAGATTTTGTGCCGCATTATATGACAACTGATAAATGAGACATCAGCATGGATTAGCATTATTGGGTGATGATTTGGACAAATTTGAGCGTGGTTAATATTATAAGTGCGATATAATTGACGGTTGTTGCTTGCTGTGCCAATATTTTGTGTATTCATTATAAGGTAGGTATGAGAGATGTACACTTTGCTTGCAAGTGGTCTGTTTGCTTGTAGTAAATGTTTATGTCGTACGTAATACGATGATTTGTTATCAAATAAATCGTACCGTCGACCTTTGTCAACAACCACCCCGTATATCTACTATTGTTATGCGTTTCACTTTCCCATTTAACTCTGTATTATCCTAATTTACATTGCCTTTAATTAATACATCTAATATTTTAAGGGAAGCAATAGCCAACTCGATCTGGGTGGCTTGAAGCCCATAAGACACACGTTTTTATACTAGCTAATTTATATACAGGGTGGGCTTGAATTAACTGAGAATATTTCAAGGGGTGGTAAAAAATATTAATTACGTATTTAAAAGACACAATACACACGTAACAGTCACTACTGAGTACTTCACAGAAACAGCTGTTTTGTTTTTTATATAAAATAATTGTGTTGCATACTGAATACGTTTATTAGTTTTACAAAGTGAAAATACAAATATAATCTCTTGTGTGTGTGTTTTTTTTGTTCATATATAATATGTACATATTTGTTATTATTTCGAATGTCAAAATTTTATACCTGATAATATAAATATATAATATATACAGGGTGAACTTGAACTGACTCAGAATATTTTATGCAGAAGTGAAAAAAATATTATTAATGAAAAATAATTAGTTCTTAATTCATGATGTATTTAACAAATACAACGGACAAACTGCGTATTTGACAGAATCAGCTAATTCCAAGATGACGGCTTAAACTCTATTTTTTTTTATTCTCAATTAATGAAGCTTCACATCAGTGATTCCCAAACTTATTTGCCCCCTTTTTAAAAAAATATAACACAGATGATTTTTTTTATAAATGTGTTATAAGTGTTACCATTTTTGTAATTATTTTCTTTTTTATTTTATGTTTTCACCGGCCCCCATGCAGCACTCTGGGATCGCTGCTTTACATAATTAAAATTACATGTCCCTCCTCATTGCAATCTCCCTTAGTAAGGATTCTAGCCTAGTTGGTTTCCCAAGCCACCACACAGTGATGAGTATTTTCACTACACCATATCTTTTAAATCACACTATTGAATATTACAATAAAATAAAATAAATAAGTAATGTTGATGCGATTGCCTAGCCACGGGCGCTTTCATACATTTACAATAGCATTAAATAATGGACAAATATCGTATTAATGTGTGAAATATAGTTTGTGGGTGGTATAACAAACATGAGGTATGTAACATTGTTATGTGTCTGTAGTCTATATAGATGTTATTTTTATTTAGCTGAGACACTGGCGATGTTAATATGTAGAGCATACAACCTTAAACGAAGCACCATAGACCCGTAGAGCAAACTCCGCGACAAATCCTGTGTATATATTAACACTACAGGTCTTCTCAACCATGCTATTTAGTCCAAAATTAAACAATATTAAACACAAGGCTAATACTGTAGGTCAGATTTTATCCATCATACCAATCCTCTTATATCCGATTTACCAACATTTTTTTAAGTAGTGTTAAAAGCGAAGCACATTTTACATCATTCAAGTGCCAATAGGTTTAGTTTATGTTGGAACATATTAGTCTTAAAAAATAGCTTTATCCGTTAGAAAGTAATCAATAAATTAATTAATTTAAAATCAACTATAATATTACGAAAATAGGTTTGATTTAGGAAAGAATGGTGAATTGTGTCAGGCTCTTTTAGCTGCACTTGAAAGCAGACAAACCGTGTCCGTTAAAATTACTTCAGGATTTTTTAAAATCTCATAGATTTTTTTAAAATTACAAATTCAGATATGTCCTTATTGGTACAATACACCTCAAA
>JAGTTH010003138.1:0-13764 GCA_022606485.1 Agraylea sexmaculata
TGTAAAATTAAAAATAGAAATTGTTTTACTAAATATTAATAAATCTAGATTTGTTGACACCGCTTGTTGATTTAATTTAATTTAAAAAAAAAAACAAAATATAAAAATTCCACTAATTTGAAAATATTCTATATTGTCTCAGAATACGATATTTATTCGTGTAATTGTAATATTGAATTTTGTATCTGATGATCAAAATTTAAAATATGTATGTTAAAAGGCACTTTTTTTATAAAATTAATGGTTTAACATTTTTTTTAAATATTATTTAAAAAACTGTTAACTTTGCTTAGGCTCGGTGATATAAGCCCAAATTAATAGAGGATGGAATAATTAAAGAGGATGGAATTTTTCTTCAGAATTGTGTCTGAGACATATGTACATACTACAACCTATTGTATTAACTACTTGATATCTATTTTTTATAATATTAAATCATTAATTGGATGAATTTGAGGTAAACTATCGTGGCTATGGAAGGTTGTTATTAATTAAAATAAATTTCGAGGTATTTGAAAGGCAGTTATGGAGTGTCCGTTACTCAATCAAGCGTTGCTTGAAATATTTTCAGGCGAAGGCAAATTAGCCACTGGAAGACGGTGAAACTCAATTAAAAATTT
The DNA here is from genome assembly GCA_022606485.1 of Agraylea sexmaculata. Classification (NCBI taxonomy): domain Eukaryota; kingdom Metazoa; phylum Arthropoda; class Insecta; order Trichoptera; family Hydroptilidae; genus Agraylea; species Agraylea sexmaculata. The sequence goes on from JAGTTH010003138.1 coordinate 621, forward strand.
CTAACGCCGACGGCCAAGTAAAGTGTGCTCTTCTCTTCAGTTCTCATGCACAATTACAAATTCAAGAGAGGAAAGATAAGATATATATAATATAGAAGAAGAGACCGAAGAAGACAAGAGAGAGATTTTCAAAACAGAGACTCGCGCAATTAAAGACCAGTTTTATTTCTCGCCAAATTAACGTTACACGATGATCGATGTATATTTCCCTCTTATATATATATATACATATATTTATATCTAATAAGCTTCCATTTGCTTCAAAATATTACAATTCAACCCATTTATTTGAATGTCTTTAATGCGGAACTCTATTAGTTTCATCTTGAGAATGCTTTATTATTTTACAACATCTTCTAAAGCTATTAAAATTATCTTAACTCAACACAATATTATTCATACAACATAAGCATGTTTTTTTTATTCAATATTACATTTGAAAATACACAGCTCCTAAAATATATATACAATAAAAAATTACAGCTCCTAAAATATATAAGTAATATTTTCAATATTTCAATTATTTTATTATTTCAATATTCATGTTAACCGAACAACATTGTGCTAAATACTTTATAAGCAATGATATTGTATAAATATATTTTTCTATACACAGTGTGGACTTGAATTAACTAAGAATATTTTAAGGGGTGGTAGGATATCGCAAATATAAACGAAAAAAAAATTAAATATCAAAATTAATAAAAAAAATAATAAAAGTGCACAATCATAAGTATGTTTATACAATAAAATACTCATACAGGGTGGACTTAAATTGAGAATATTTTAAGGGGTGGTAGGGTATCGCAAATATAAGCTAAAAAAAATTAACGAACAATGAGTACTTCACAGAAACAGGTTAAAAAAATATTTAATTTATTTTTTCACTTATTCTTGCGATACCCTACCACCCCCTATAATATTCTTCAGTTAACTGAAGTTTACCCTGTATAAAGAGGTTGTTTAATTTAATAATCAAGTATTACGCTCTTATTAAAACACCCGAAATTAATTAAATAAAATATATATGTTCACTGGGAAATAATTTTACCTTAACTAATTATAGTAACCAAATAATTTATGTTGTTTCAAAGTAATATGAATTACAAACAATTTAAAAATTCTTTGTCTGCATATAAGTACATTTATTCACTAAACAGAGACCCTTTTTGGATATAATTATAAATGGTTACCTCCTAAGGGATATCTCTGTGATATGATGACCTATTAAATTTACGACACATTTAAATTTGACCCTATTTTATGTGTGTCACGTAATAATAATTAGTGAATTTATTTCATAAAATCAAGATAAAATCCTTTCCATAATCGTGTTAAATACGCCTGAATTCTTTTAATGAGATCATAAACATGATCAAATGGTCACCGAATAAACACAAATATCATCGAGGGATGATTTTCCACCCTTCAAATAATATATGTACATACAACAAACATACATTTAGGTCGGTTCTTCCTCGAATAATTCCAAGTTAATCCGAGTAATTCGTGTCGAATACTTTGAAAAGCCGCAACGGTCGAAATCCAAAATTTGATGTGGATTGTATAGTATTATTTAATAATAATACGTCAGACGGAAGGGCTTATATTTAATTAAATAATCCCAGTACAGCCTATTTTCAATTCAGAGTGTACAAAAGTTTCATCTTTAATATTTCACGGCTCACCATTGAGGAAGGGAGGACCTCTTTGTCTTATTAATTTTTTTCGACACTGTGTCTTCAGTACCGAAAGATTTTAATCATTTTAAGTCGATCAGGTGTTAACAATGTTCACAATTCAGCTCGGGTATTAACAGTGTCATGGGAAAAAATCTACGGATTACTTTCACAGTGTATATACAGGGTGGACTTGAAATAACTGAGAATATTTTAGAGGGCGGTAGGGTATCGTAAGAATAATTGAAAAAAAGAAAAAAAAAAATATATATATATATATATATATATATATATATATATATGTATATATATATATATATATATATATATATATATATATATATATATATATATATATATATATATATATATATATATATATATATAATATATATAATTGTCTAACTGTGTGTATGTTATATGTCTGTATGTCTGTCTGTCTGTCTGTCTGTCTGTATGTCTGTCTTGTACAGATCAATCTTTCAAATATCTCTTGAAAATAGTCCTTAATATCAGGGTACAAGCATTAAAATTCCGTGTGCTCTTAAGTCTTTATGGAACTGAGCCATATATTCAAAATGGAATAGAATATTTGGTAGTGAGACTGCATTTAAATTTGTTGATTATTGAAGATATGCGAAAGTAGCCTTAATATGTATCGAATACCTTCGAGATATCGTATACTTTCGTTTGAAATATGTTTGCTGTCAGTTTTGTTCTTAATATATGAAATGTAAAAAAATGTTCATTTTCAATGATTGTTTAAACTATATAATTGGACATTTTCGAAATAGTAAAATAGTCCTATTTGACCGGCAACTAATATAGATTCATCCATTATCTATAACACGTTTCATGTCTCTGTCAATAGAAGGTAGTTAATCGTAATCTGTAAAATTTTATATATACAATTCAAATTGTTTGACGCATGACAGACAAGTGTTGCCAGGTGTATAAATAATTCAATTTAAATATTTAATCATAATCAATACATATCTAAAATCTCGAAACGGGTATTTTAATAATAATATTATTGAATTAATTTCAAAATAATATTAAAGATATTTAATAATGCATAATAAATGAAAATTCTTAAAAAACAGTATTTGTCGGGAGACTCGCTTTTTAAATATTGTGATGAGTGTTGTCATCATATGAAAACTGCGTTATATTATTTTATTAATAATTTTAATAAAAAAATTCAAACTTCTTTCGAATGAAAAAACAAACAACGTATTATCTTCGTATTAAAAACAAATCAGAGCATTTAAAAATATTAAATAATTTCAAAATATTCTTAGATGTATTAAATTTGATAATGCATAACAATTTCAGATTTTCATACTTCAGTTTTAAAATCAAAAATTTCTTCTAATCGATAAAAAAAACACTTTAAAGCAAAAATGAAATCAAAACTCAAAGATAAACGTCCTATTAAAAAACCAGGCAGAACATAAAAAAACATTAACAAATTGAAAATTTCAATTAAAATTACCCTAGTATATTAATAGTGCTTTTGGAATCGAGTTTAGGCCATCTTCTTAGATTCAGCTGTTTCTCTGAAGTACTCAGTAGTGACTGGATGTTGTGTCTGTTATACGTAATTAATATTATTAATTATTTTCCTTAATTTTTAATTATAAAAAAAAAAATTTAATTTTTCTACCTTCTAGTCCACCCTGTATAATTTTAATTATCATATTGCGTAGCATTCTTCTGAATTATATCCTCGAATCACACGTATTTCACATCCAATTTTATGAAAATTTTAAATAAACTAACATAAATATTATCGATGTTACAAATGTCAAGCTTGGGATTTGATCCGATTGGATTTTGTGTATAAAAGATCCGGAACAGGTTGAGACTTAATGAAAAAAAAGTGACTTTTGCTATGTGATTTGGGTACAGTATATAATATTATTGAAAACAACAATATAGGTAATCTAGAGTACAAATATAAAACATCCACATTTTTTTCAAATTCAGCTATTTATACCCAAGGTTATCAAACTTTCAAATCTATTACTCAAAAACATGTCTTACAATAATTTAAAAACAAAATCAATAAAAAATATCCCAATATAAAGATCTTCTACTAGGATTACCTTAGCGCTACTAATCAACGACAATTTACAAAATTTATTGGATCGGTTTTAATTAGATAAAAGTAAATCACCGCAGAAAGGTGAGAAGACCTTTCCAGGAAAGGGAAATCGTATTGGAGAGCGAAGAACGATGTTCATCCAATTTATCAGCGAAGGGGAAGAAGAAGGGCCGTTTAAGATTGGACTTACATTCAAGATTTCATTCCATTTCATTCGATCCTGAAAGAATGAATGAATAGATGCTTCATGAATACGGGAAGAGAGGAAGGCAGAGTCCATTTTTTACAATCATCAGACTCCTTTCTTTGCGTTACGACCAAATAAAATTTTCCGCCTTCAACAATTCACGCTTTAATCATTAAATGCACACTTCATACCTGAAATTCTGGGTACGAAATGAGAATAATATTCAGGTTCCATGAAAAAGCATCATTTATAAAGAAAAATATTATTGGAAATAATTTTCTACGTTGTCATACATATTTCTCAAAAATATATTAAGCATTGGTTCAAATCCCGCTCAAAAAAAAATAATTGATTTGATCGGTTATTACGACTGAGAGATCAGGAATAATATTAATAAAATCCCGATAGATCTCTTGATTAAGGTTTACTCTGACTTCCTGAATTGTAAGATACATACTGAGGCGATCTTATACCTTTCGTTTCGTTTTATATTTTAGTATTTACGCTTTTGTATTATTTTGTTAAAAATATTACCAGCATAATAGCTCAGGGAATAAGATACTTGGTTATAAATTCTGTGGTCATGAGTTCAAATCTGAATAATTTGATATGTTATAACAACTGGGAAATCAGGAATAATATCAGTAAAATCTCGATAGATCGTCTTGATCCAGTTTTACTTTGATTTCCTGTATTGTAAGGTACTATTTACTGATTATTCAGTCGGTAACCTGTGTAACTAGTTAGTTAAGATCACCGACAGACAATTAACACATTTTTTGTATAAAAACTCTCTAAAAAAAAGTTCCTCGGGGCGTAAATAAATAAATAACTATCCATATCAAAAGTCAGCTTGTTAGTCTTATAATACTTAATTAGATAAACATACAAATTTATGTGCGATATTGAAAATGTCTCTTAAGTATATTATAACCCAAACTATATTTTGGCATCCGATTTTTATTTCGATAAAGACCACGCACCTTTTATAAAATAATCTGAATGTAGTTCATTTATTGAAGTTGAGGGTATATCTCTTTTCAACAAAAAAACTAGTATTGAATGGAGGGTAATAAGTCCCTTTGTCCAGAAATCCAACAGTGACCCAAGACCTTATTTACGTGACGACTTTGATTACTGGTCCACGTCATTCGTTAAATATCCCTCAAAGCCTTTTTCCACTACATCCTAGTCTATTTTTCTCGCACTCCTTTATCACGGAATCCTGCAACGTATTCAACCCCCCTTATTAATCCCAACAGATAAACTGGGGATTTTCCCGAAACCCAGACGGATAAAACTAATACGATCGGCTAAAATTAATGTCAAATCATGTATTGGTTCATACTCGAAATACTATATACTAAAATATTTTAAGCTATTAATAATTTCTATAGATCGATTATTTTTTAAATAATTCCTGATCATCAATACAAAATAAATAAATTATATATTTTTTATACAAAGAGTACATTATTATACAAAGAGTCGAATACTTCTTCTATATCAGTGTTGCCTGTATAATATATTTTTATTAATTATTTTACTCAAGCATTAACAAATAACCTAACCTAAAAATATGAAATCTCCTGATAAAATATTATATCAATACGAATTACACAATTATTTGATACATATAATAATCATTATCCAACAAAAAAATAAGCAGTACAATAAGAAGAAGAATTATTGCCCAGAATAAAACATGCAAGGGGTAATTTTTATCGATATCGTTATATTTATAACTACAATTGGATATTATTTAAGATATGAAGAATTTTAATCATACACAAATAAAATGATGGTATAATAAACAATTGTTTCTTTTATTTGTATGAAATTTTATTGATTGACTTTTGACAAGTTAAATCAAAAGGATTTTAATCATTCCATTTTAAAAATATATTTCAGTAAGGCACTTTCATTAAATTATTCACATTTTTTTTATAAATATTGTATACGCCATGGAGTGATTCTGTGCTGGATATTCACTTAATATTCACCTTACTATTCAGGATATATTTTAAATGACCAGCTTATTTGGACTCTATTTCAGTTTTGAACCAACTTTGTCTTTAAAGACGAACAACAGGTAACGTAACTATTAGTAAGGGCGACATTAATTTTGATAAAGTGGCCGATGTCTCCAGGGTTTAACAACACTGTCCATCAATTGGAGGCTTTACAGGCAAATTTATAATATAGAAATCTTGAATACTAATAAAATATTCGCACACTAACCCATCCTACGAATCCGACTCGTGGGCCTCAATCGATTTCTCTTCATATCTATTTACCCTTGAAAAACGTTATTCACTCCTAAAATCACAACTCTCGTCCGAGTATCATAAAGCATCAATATTATTATACTTAAAATAATTTGTATTCCAACTTTGATATTCCTCAAGAGAATTATTTTAAAGTTGTAAATTAATAATCCGTTTCATGTTTTCTAATATTCTATTTGATGGAGCAAATATAATCACAAATGTAATATAAATATTTTTGAGGACCTTTTATTTTATTGTGTTTTAATAATTATTTAAATGACACGCAAAACTTGTCAAAGAAAATAAGAAGCTCCTCTAAATCGGTCCGTTTAATGAAAAAGGCCTTTGAAGTAATTCAATATTGTGTTCATGGGTTCAAATCCCGCTCAAGTCATAAAAAATTGATTTGGTCGTATATTACGACTGGGATATCGGAAATAATATTAATAAAATTGTGATCGATCGTCTTGATCCAGGTTTACTCTGATTTCTTGAATTTTATGGTAAAAACTGATTATATTAAGTCCTGTGACCTGTGTAACTAGTAATAGTTAAGATCACCGACAGAAAATAAAAAAAAATCCTTTAAAAAAATACCCTCTCACAAAAGCTCCTTGAGGCGTAAAAAACTTATAGGATTTTTTGTCAAACACCCTGAAATTACATTAATGTGACATGATTTTCAGGGAATTTAAAATGAAATCCACTTATTTATAAGCCTTGACTCATTTTTATATAAAATATATGTGACGACTGACAAAACTATTGAAAAAAATTGCAATTTATTATTGTATTGAAAATATTTAATATGTGAATATTGTATTGTGATCTCTCAGGTTAGCCGTTACTTGTGTGTAATAAAAGATACAAGGGTGGCTCTAATGGTAGTGGAATGACTGGCCTGGGAACTAGTATGAAGGGGTTGTTAACCCTCTCTAGACCCTATGGGTGGTCCAAACTACCCAAACAACCCATAAATTCTAAACAAAAACTAAGCTTTTCACACTACACGAATCTGTGTAATACCAAAAAATCGTTACCTTAATTGTATCGGTTGTAAGCGGGTAAGAGGAGCAATTTGATGGGGTAAATGCATTTAAGGATCATCGGGGTGAAGATGCAGCATCCCTTGATACACAAAACCACAGCCTTGATGAAGAAGGCTTTATCCTTATCAACACACAACCACCCCATTAATTACACCCCGCATTGCCTTAAATGGGCTTATTTACATATCAATCAAATACTAAGTTTACGTTTAGATATGGTATATTTAATAATATAGTGAACTTATTATTAGACTTTTAAAATACGCCAATGTTTATTTAAGTTCTTGTAATTTTAATACCAATTTTACAAAACACCCTCTTACTTTTTTGACGTCTATTATTCAAATTTTCATTTAAATAAAAAAACAGTGTTTAATGGTGACTTTCTCCCGACACAGGACTTTGATAAAGGTGGGCTATTTTTTCCTTTTAAAATTTCTTATCATATCGTTTTTTATATAAAATCGAAAGAACTAAAAAATAATGTATCGAAAAACTTGTGCAAACGATTTAAATTATACCGAAAAGAAAATAGGCTTGAAAATCACACATATATTATTTTTTTAATTTAAGAAGGCTATATTTATTTAGGTTATTGAAATTTTACTACCAATTTTACAAAAAACCTTCTTACTCTGTTGACGTCTATTATTCAAATTATTATTTAAATTTTAAACAAATAACTTTATCCCAAACACGAATTTGATATAAGTAAGCTATTTTATCAATTTCCTATCATATAATTTTTTTTATATAAAATCGACACAACTTAAAAATAATGTTTTGAAAAACTTGTGCAAACGATTTAAATTATACCGAAAATAAATTATGCTTGAAAATCATATATTGAAATGATCGTTAAGGTATGTATGTATATGTATAATATTACCTATAAATATAATTTTAAGCATATTAAAATCAAAATCGATAGGTTATTCCCGCGAGATGAACGTGAATTATGTGGAATAATGACACAAAAACTGTAATAACACTTAAATACTATCGAAATTCAATTAATAGAGTTATTGCAATACCCATAAAACCACGTAATATAATTAAAGCTAAAACATAGTATAAATTGTATATCTCCATTATAGAGATATTTTTAAAAGAAGTGTGATATTTAACTAGATTTAAATATTTCAGTGATATAATATTATATAAATTTCAAAAATTTCACCATCGACGTGCAAGACTTGATTATACTGAAAATGTGCTCTGACCTGAGATGACTGAAAATACTAGTTGCTGAGTAAAGTGAAATTGAATTTAGGACTAAAAGGGATAAGTTAAACCTTTCTAGTACATTTTAGATACCCGAACTATGATAATAGAGATTGTGTGTTCGTGTTTTAGACTTCGTCAGCGATTGCTCTGTTTATTTTTCACCCAGGCACTATTTTTACCCTGAAATTTTGCATACTTGACAAAGCTCGATTCCTGATACAAACATACAACCTTTTCGTGTTTTACGATCGGGTCAAAGGGGGCAAAATTCATCGGAAATCAGTCACCGTGAACCTTTCCCCTATTTATTGCTCAAATATTGCATTTCATCGTGAGTGAACAAATTTTCTATGTGTATTAAAAAATGTATTTTTTTCTACCCGTATTGTATTTTTTTAAATTCAATTTTAATTTTTGAATATATAAAAGTAAACATTTCTTGGCTTGTATTTATATATTCAGTAAAGATCTTGTTGTATGGTTGGTATCACTAGTTGGCATAATATACAATTTAAAGAATGAACTAACACATATTTAAAATTCATTAAATGTTGCTCCTAATACAAAAAAAATAAGAAATAATATTTATATTTTACATAGTTTTGTATTGAAAAAGGTTGCCAACGTATGAAAGTACTGTAGATTTGTCCTTGTTTATAAGAATAAAGGAAAGATTGTATCGGGACACAGACCACTGTGGACAAAACACAAATATTATCTTGATTTCGAATTAATTTTTAATTTAAACCGACCGGATAAAATCACATAATTTGCACAGACAAAATACCAACCATTAAATCGACAATAGATAAATAATAAATGCATTGAATCTGATTTTATATCCGTTGTAAAGTTTTGACGACTCTATTGAGACCAAGATTTACCTAATGCATGTGGGTTTACAAGTTTACTATTTAATTCATTCCTGTCGTTATAGAACACGTATTAGGATTAATGGTATCTTTTCAAAGCGTTAAAGTTACATCAATCATATTAGAATTGTTTATTTTTGAGCGTGTTAACTTAAAAATAGGTTTTTTGGGAGGTTCTTTTGTTGTGAAGGCTTCAAAGATGAAATTATGTCAAAATAAAGAAAATCTCCCACCGCCAATGTGACCTTTCATGTGAACTCCCGCTGTGTTCCTCAAAGTACATACCATTCTCCCGTTTAATTAACTTTTCATAAATAACACACATTATTAAAATAAGCCATGGTGTGTCGTTAATATTCAAGCGATGACGGCAGAAATTTATTAGGCATATTATTAATGCAGTGGAAATATGAACTGTCATCATCATACAAGATAAAATTTACACGGTGTGTTTATTTTACAATCTTTAACATTAACGAATGTATTAAAAAATCCCTGGTTATTAGGGTTTTATTCCTAATAAATAGGGGTAAAATTGGATTATTCTTTTAAATATATTACACTAAATTTCGGAAGGTATGATTCAAAATCAATCATTACAAATTAGGAATTTCAGGAAATGAGTTGTATATCGTCTATCAAAATTAAATTTGAACAAAACCAATTTTAAATTCTTGGACACAAATTTGTATTTATTATTCCCAATAAGCTATTAGTCGTCTTGTTAAAATGAGTAGAAAGATTTTTCATTATTCATGATATAATGGTAAACGTCTCTTGTTAACGGACTCTTGTGTAGGGTTAGTATTTGAAAAGTTTGTAAATATACCTTATTAAAATTGTTGTTATTATTCCCCGTCCGTCCTTTCAATTTTGGGTTGTTTTGTTGTGCAGGTAACAAGTGGTGTTTTAAAATCCACAAATTGAAACACTAGCGCTGTACGAAAACCACTGACTCGCGAAAAGTTCTCGCGGCGAAGTTCGCGAAAACTTTATTTCGAAACGGTGTATATAAAGTTTTGAAACGATTTGATAGTTTTTTAAGATTCACGGTTGAAATTTTTGTTGTTGTTTGTTTTTTTTGTGATTTTTATGTAGTTTATGTTTGATACGAGAGTCGGTTTCGGTTTGAGGGACGGACGTTGTTTAGAAGGTGTATAAGCGTCGCGACGACCGAATGTCGACTGGCGACGCCTCCGCAGCTTTCCAGGACCAAACAGGCATTTCGATCAGCGACGCGCGCCGCTTTCACTCCCTCACATCCCTCATACCCTTCACATCATCCCCGTATCGTGAGGGACGAGGCCCTGGACCCGACACCCTCTTTAGGGCGCTTACTTCAACCACTTCTACATCATGCGGGAGCATTCAAAAACTTAACACCGCCGGCCGATAACACGACTCATTCACGCGAATTAAAAATTCCATCTTCACCCTCAAACAGACTTCAAGAAGACGGATTTTTGTGAAAAGATGCTTTCTTGCATTTTTAAACCCCATTTCCACCCCTCATGATTGCGCTTTCAATGTGGAAAATGATGTTTGTGTTTACTCAGCAAAGAGGTATTTTGTTTACACTATACTGAGACATTCTCTATGAAATCTTTCATCGTCGAAAATACCTCATTTTGAATACACTTTCACAGTGTCTCTTACAGAATACAAGCTGTTTTATATACTTTGAGAATTTTGATGACACATAAAAACTAACAACTACTGAATTTTAAAAAACGCCATTGAAACGTGAAATCATCATCTACAAGATTATATACATCATTTTTTTTTAATTTAACAATAACATTGCGTATGGTTATTATGATTAAATTATGGAGCATGGGATAAATGTTAGCTCATTCTCCTTTTTGCTGAACTGAGATATTCTATTTTTATTGAGATTTAAGTTATTTGGAACAGGTTGATAAGAAAATTATTAAAACAATAATGGCCGTATTTTGAAATAATAATAATAATATGTTCTTAAATAAAATACAGTAAAATAAAATCATACAATGTATTACTTAAAATACAAATAATATAAAACTCACGATTTCATTGACCGGATTTGGAATAGAGCATGTTTGATACTAAAATATTTTGGAATAGCATACTTTTTATTTTAACGCTTATGATTTCACTAAAACTTGACAAATTATAACAGTTTTGATTATTATATTGTATTCCTTGTACCCATTTCTTTAAGTGTGTATACTTTTTTTTAAAGTGGAATAGGCTTTTAATTTAATAATAAATCATTAACACCAGTTACATGAAATTATATTAAATCTTAATAAGAGGATTAATCCAGATTTTTATTATAATTCTTCTTAATATTTTCTTTAATCCCAACGAAATTTGAACCCGCATTGCCACAGTTTTTAATCCGTAATTATAATAAATACTTCAGCATAATAAAAGCATGAAACCATAAATCTTTATCAAAAGTGAGCATTAAACCGACAATTTTCACCTAATTTGATTGTCAATTATACCTAATTTAATTGTCAATTATATTAATCTTTAATATATAAAATAAACAAATACATAAAAACTGAAAGTAATATAGTTTATAACCTAAGATAAGACATTTTAGGAATAAAATAAACTTTATGCGATAGTTTCGCTTCTGTTTAGTGCCAAATTTATGAGTTTTATGACATTTTATTATTTTTGAACACAAATTACTCAATATGTAGTAGTACTTCTACCAAATAATGTATTTTATATAAAATTGTTTGTTTGGTTATTTATATAAAAATACATAAGTATATTTATTACGTTCCACTTCCATATAAAAATACGTTTTTTGCTAGTTGCGAATTGTATGGTCAATTTTTTTAAATGGAATTTTGAATAAGATAAAATTAAATAAAAAAAGATTGTTCATAGCTACTTATAAATACATATAATATATGGTTAATTGAGTTAATAACCAATCATTGCCCATCACTCTTTTTTTTCAATATTAATTTTTAACTTTTAAATCAATATTCGGGTTCAATAACTACAAGATCCAATCATTGCCAACACTGCTGGCTTACGTGTAGTCAATTGGAGTTCATATCCCGTTTGTTGCATTTATCCCAATACAATCTGAATAAGATTCATTTTACGATACCAATTGAAACTATTCAATAAGCAATATTTCACGAGCAAAATGTAAAACCCGACCACAAATGAGGTCGGCTCAAATGGTATTTGTTATAAATGCATTTTTCAATGGAAATTTTTAAATTCAAACTGTGCACATATATTTACAATCAATCGTTTACGGTGAGCTTTTTCAATTAGTTACTCGAGACCAAACAATAAAAAAAAGCAATCCGATAAAATAGTAGTGCGTCCGACAGAGCGTCACTAATGACACCGTGACTTTTTCAGCATGAACAACTGAAAATTTATTTGAATATAGCTATAATACAGCTTTAACTACGTGACACAGTTTTTATTTGATCTGCTAAGTTATAAAAAGGGGGAAAATTTTATTAAGAATCAAATCCCTCTTTGACATTTGACATCTGGAGAAATTTTCATAATATTTTGACATTTGAAAACTACTGCTGAAATAACCTTTTTTAATAAAATTCAATCTTATAAGATCATTCTTTATTGAGATATCTAAGATAAATTACTCAATGATGGACATTTAATAAAGTTATTAATAATTTGTGTATACGACTAAGAATATATTTTTATTTATCTATTTAATAAACGTGGATAACTTTCATAGTAAATTATCCAGCTTCTACACTTATC